>VFSX01000420.1:57500-79135 GCA_016618255.1 Chlamydomonas sp. UWO 241
AGTGTCTGCCGTGCACGCACTGGCCCCACAGCCTGTCAAAAGACCCAGTGATTTGTTTTTTTGGTTTTCGGGGTTTGGGTTTGAAAAAAAACCTGCCAACTCACCCGGATGACCACGCGGCACAGGTTGTCAGCCTTGAACGCCGGCACCCCGGTGAGTGCCTCGTACATCACGCAGCCAAGCGCCCACACGTCGCTCTGCGCACGTGCAGCAGAGGGAGAGGTTTGAGGTGGGACCCTGGCAAGGCAGACAAAAGAAAAGGAAGAGAGAGAGAGAGGGAAAGACAGAGGGAGAGAGAGTGTGTATGAGTGAGAGAGAGAGGAAAAACACAAGCGGAATGAGGTTGTCTGCCTTCAACGCCGGCACCCCGACGAGCGCCGCGTACATCACGCACCCGAGCGCCCACACGTCGCTCTGCATGGCACGCAAGATGTTGGTCGATTTCACAGTCTTTTGACGCATGCATGCAAACGCAGCTGCGGTTGTTTGCGAGAGTCGTCGCTTCGTACAACACGCACCAGAGCGCCCACACGTCGCTCTGCATGGCGCGCGCAGCATGGTGTGGTGTGGGGTTGGGGGGTGAACCGTGGCAGGACAGACACAAGAAGGGAGACAGACACAAGAAGACCAAAGAAGAAAGAGAGAGAGAGAGAGAGAGAGAGAGAGGAAAACGAACGGGGGGGGGCGTCAGCCTTGAACGCTGGCACCCCGGTGTGCGCCCCGTACATCACGCACCCGAGCGCCCACACGTCGCTCTGCATGGCACGCGGTGCGGGGTTGGGGGTTACAGCTTGGGGTTATATGGTTCAGGTTTAAGGGTCAAAGAGATAAAGTTGAAGCTCCGGGCAGCGTGCGGGGGCGACCCCGGGCAACGCCTCGTGTATAATGCACCCGAGCGCCCACACGTCGCTCTGCGTGGCATGCACGGCATGGTGTGGGGTTCAAGGGGATGGGTTTGAGGTTGAAATCTGGCAAGATCGAGATAGCAAGGTGAAGAAGAAGGAGAGAGATAAGAAAGAGAAGAAAGCGGGGTGTGGGTGTCTGACTTGAACGCCGGCCCTACGGTGAGTGCCTCGTACATCACACACCCGAGCGCCCAGACGTCGCTCTGCATGGCACGCACGGCATGGTGTTGGGGTTTAAGGGGGTGGGTTTGAGGTTGAGATCTTGCAAGAAAGAGATAGCAAGGTGAAGAAGGAGAGAGGTAAGAAGGAGAGAAGAAAGCGGGGTGTGGGTGTTTGCTTTGAGCGCCGGCAACCCGGTGAGTGCCTCATACATCACACACCCGAGCGCCCACACGTCGCTCTGCGTGGCACGCACAGCAGAGGGGTGGGGGGGGGGGCGTTGAGGGGTAAACTGTGACAGGGGGGCACACACACACACACACACACACACACCACATCTTGAACAAGTACGGCGCCTCCTCGTAGATCTCGGACGCCCTGCAGCACAGCCCTGGAACGGCCTTGAAGGTAGTAGAAGACACCAGAGACGTTCTCTGCCTGTGCCTCTGCCTGTGCCCCCCCCTCACACACACACACACACACACACACACACACACACACAGCCCCACCTTGAACGAGTACGGCGCCTCCTCGTAGATCTCGGGCGCCATGTAGTAGGGCGTGCCAATCGGCGTGCGCGCCATCTGAAAGAGGTGGCAGTTTTATGGTGGATGGTTGGTTGGTGGTTGGTGGTTGGTGGTGGTTGATGGCGGTTGGTGGCAGTTACGGCGGTTGTGTGGTGCCCTATAGCACGGCGTTCCGATCGGCGTGCGCGCCATCTGCAAGGGGTGGCGATTTTATGGTGGATGGTTGGCGGTTGGTGGCGGTTGGTAGCGGTTGGTAGCGGTTGGTGGCGGTTGGTGGTGGTTACGGCGGTTGTGTGGCGCCTGGTTGCGGTTGCATCGCGGTTGGTGGCGGTGGTGGCGGTTGGCGGCAGTTGGTGGCGGCTGGTGGCGGTTACATGGCGGTTGGTAGCGGTTGGCAGCGGTTGGTAGCGGTTAGTGGCGGTTGGTGGCGGTTGTGGCAGCTGCTGGCGGTTGGTGGTGGCTGGTGGTGGCTGGTGGCCGTAACGGCGGTTGTGTGGCGCCATGTAGTACGGCGTGTCGATTGGCGTGTGTGCCATCTGCAAGAAATGGCGGTTGTAGGGGCGGTTGGTGCACCGTCAGCATTTCAACGGGGCAAGCCGTGGTAGTACGTAGTACAGCGTGGGTGCCGTGCCGGTTGTGGCGGCCATGTGGCGTCATGTTGCACGGCGTGCGTGCCGATCAGCGTGCGCGCCATCTGCGAGAGGTGGCAGTCATATGGCGGATACGGCGGTTACTGGCCGTTGGCGCAATGTCAGCATCAATCGACTGAGTGTGATCAGTGCTGAGAGTGCAGCAGCCAGGGCAAACTCCAAACACACGCACCCCTGATCGCCCCAGGCGACGCCTCAGGCGTCATCCCGACCGCGTCAGGCGCCACCCCGACCGCCTCAGTCGCCCACCACCGCCTGAGGCGCACACCCGACCGCCTCGGGCGTTACGACCGCATTCACTTGTGCGGATCAGACGATGGGGCTGTGGTTGGGGCTGTTGCAGAAGCCGGGACCAGCCAGCACCAATGGACTGAGTTAGTCCTGACCCTCCTTGGGCTGAACTGACCCCCCGGCGGCTCTTTGTCTTGCCCAGCCAGTGTTGCAGGTGCGACAGCCAGGGCCAGCCACAAACACACGCACCTCGAGCGTCGCCTGGAACTGCTTCGCGAGGCCAAAGTCCCCGAGCATCAGGCGGCCGTCCCGAGTGAGGAACACGTTCTGCGTCTTGATGTCGCGGTGCAGGATCTTCTTCGAGTGGCAGTACTGGATCGCCAGCATCATCTGCACGACCCAGCTCCACGCGGTGTCCTCGTCCACCCACTTGTTTGACGCGCGCAGGGCCTGAGAGGGGGAGAGTGTGTGTGCATGTGTGGTCGATTTTGCAGTCCGTCGGACGCCTTTGATGGCGCGTTAGCCCCCCCTGTTTGTGTGTGTGCGTATGGGTGGGTGGGTGGGTGGGTGGGTGTGTGTGTCTGTGTCCTCGTCCACCCACTTGTTCGACGCGCGCAGGGCCTGAGAGAGAGTGTGTGTGTGTGTGTGTGTGTGTGTGTGTGTGTGTGCGTATGAGTGTGTGCGTATGCGTACGTGTCTGTGTGTGTGTCTGTGTCCTCGTCAACCAACTTGTTCGACGCGTGCAGGGCCTGAGAGAGTGTGTGTGTGTGTGTGTGTGTGTGTGTGTATGTGAGCGTATGTGTGTGTGCGTGTGCGTGTGTGTCTGTGTGTGTGTCTGTGCCCTCGTCCACCCACTTGTTCGACGCGCGCAGGGCCTGAGAGAAAGTGTGTGTGTGTGTGTGTGTGTGTGTGTGCGCGCACGTGCGTGTGTGTGTGTGTGTGTGTGTGTGTCCTCGTCCGCCCACTTGTTTGACGCGCGCACAGCCTGAGAGGGAGTGTGTGTGTGTGTGTGTGTGTGTGTGTGCGCGTGTGTGTGTGTGCGTATGTGTGTGTGTGTGTGTGTGTGCGTGTCTGTGTCCTCGTCCACCCACTTGTTCGACGCACGCAGGGCCTGAGAAAGAGATTGTGTGTGCGCGCGTGTGTGTGTGTTTGTGTGTGCGTGTGTGTGTGTGTGTGCGTGTGTGTGCGTATGCGTGTGTGCCTGTGTGTGTGTCTGGGTCCTCGTCCACCCACTTGATTGACGCGCGCAGGGCCTGAGAGAGAGAGTGTGTGTGTGTGTGTGTGTGTGTGTTCAGGCGGTCGGAGCGCCTGAGGCGCCGCCTGATCCGCGCAAGTAAATGGGGCGCCTGCGGCGCCGCCTCGGGCGTTTCGAATGTGGTAGGGTTTGATGCTGCTGCTGGATGTTACCGTCATGCAACAGGTTTAGGTGGGATCTCATTCAGCGTGTCATGTCGCGCGCCGAGCAACCGTATGACGTGGTTTAGGGTTTAGGGTTTAGGGTTTAGGGTTTAGTGCCACGTGCCACATCAAAGTACCCTCCCGTGTGACGCGCGTCACACCGTCACGCCTTCATGTATCACTGGTGGATGGGTGGGTTTGCGCGTGCGCGTGCGCGTGTGTGTGCTGCATGCTGTGTGTGTGTACTGCAGGCTGCACACCGCGTGTGCGTGCTGCATGCTGTACACTCGCCTTTATCATGGCGGTGCAGGTCGCCGCCCTCGCAGGGTACACACACCGTGACACACACACACACACACACACACACATCAACACACACATGCACGCGCACTCACACACACACACGCACACACATAGCAGGGTGTGACACACACACACACACATAGGGTGTAAAACACACGTGCCCACACACACACACACACACGTGCGCACACACACACACACACGTACGTCATACACACACACACATGCCCGCGCGTGTGCGCGCACCTTCACGTGGCGGTACAGGTCGCCACCCTCGCAGTGCGCCATCACGAGGCACAGGTCGCTACCATCTTTGAAGAACTCCTGCAGCGGTAGTGATCATGGCGACGATGCTTGGGGTTTAAGATTTCGGGCCTGTGGTTTGGGGTTCAGGGTTCACTCATCCTTGTAGAGGGTTCAGGGTCAACACGCATACGCACAGGCCGTTTCCGCCCTCGAAGAAATCCTGCAGCGGCGGTGATGGCAACGATGTTTAGGGTTCAGGGTTTGGGTTCCTTCATCCTTTGTTTAGGGATTAGGGGTTAGGGTTCATTCTGCAGCGGCAGTTGAGCGGCTGTGATCGCTTGTGAATGGGTTCGCAGGTGATGTGATGGTGGTGTGGGTGCGGTGCTCAGAAGCACAGGGCAGGAGAGCACCGTGGCGTGCTTGTACTCACATGCGCGCAACAGGCCGTGCGTGCGCCCATGCATGCTGCATGCGTGCATGTGCATGCATGGACCAACGGCATCCATCTGGCCGCGACGACCCAGGAGCCTTACATCCATGGACACGGACTCTCGTGATGTACCCCCCAAACAGACAGACAGACCTTGTAGGGCACGATGTGAGGGTGACGCAAGCTGCTCAGCACATTACACTCTCGAAGAGCAACGCCCTCGACCTTTGCTGTCGCCTCTTCGAAGGGAACCCGCTTGATACAGTATTGTGCTCCATCTCGCTTGTTGCGCGCCTGTGTGCAGAGGGCGACGCACGTTGGAGCAAAGATCGAGTTGCAACACCAAAACACATACGTACCGTGTACACGCTCCCGTAGCTGCCCTTGCCAATCTTCTCTAGGTCACTGTAGTCCCTGATGCTCATCCTGTCATGCGATGTGGTGACTGCGCGTGTTTTTGGAATACTGAACACAGAAGTGTGGACACGGTCCACCAGTCCAGGCCAGGCCCGACAGTCGCTGCAGGTATTCTCACCATCCCATCAATGATGGATCATCATCAGTACCCGAGCCGACGGCAGAGGCGCCCCTGGACGAGAGGCGCCCGCCCGCAAGCAGCCCGCGACACACGAGCGAGGCAGATCTACAGGCGCCGTCGTCGATCAGGGATCAGCAGCATCGTGTACACATCCAGCTTTCCAGCCTATAGCTGTAAACAAAATCACAAAAAAAAACAGTGGTGTCCTTGAGGAAACCGGGACTGTCCTGTTAGCCACCGCAACATTGGAGGGAACACACCGAACTGGCCCCACAGGAGGCGATTTTCCCGGAAAAAGTGTGAAAATTGTTGATTCTCACACTTTTCGGAGCGAAATTCCCGCTACTAGCCCCACAATTTCCCCCAAAACTTCCCGGTTTGCCCCCGCAGCGGGAATCGGGACATCACAAGCCCACACGCAAGCAGCACGCAGCACACGAGCTAGGCAGATCTACAGGCGCCGTCGTCGATGAGGGATCAGCAGCAGCGTGTACTTCCACATCTTAGCTAGATGTTGTTTTACACAAGATCACAAACAAGGCGACGCATGTCTACAAGGCGACGCATGTCTACTCGACCGAAACCAATGCAGAGGGCAGGGTGTTATTGGGTTTGGGTGGCAAGTACAGGCCTCCCGTACTGCCGCTCTCTCTTGAGCCTCTCATCCCCACACTAAGTTACTCCTGTAACTCCTTCTATGCCAACGTTGCAACGCGTGTGCAACGTTTGACCTCCCGGGCTGCAACACCTGTGACTGGTCTAGCGCGGCCTGTCACAGCCGCCGACGCGCGCAGCGGTGCATACCCCCTGCTGAATGACCGGGCGCTGGCCAGGACTAATCTTTCGACAGTATTCAGCACCCCCGCGTACCACACCGTGCAACTAAAGCCGGCGCCAGGCCGGCGAGCTCGGCTGGCGCGACTTCTCGGGCAACACTTGCTTGGCCGACCCACGCGCCTTTCCTTCGAATCCCATCCGCTTGCCCAGGTCTCCGAGCCACATTGGCGCAGCGTTGTTGGCTTGCTTCAGCACCTGCATGTGGTGCAGTGCGTAGGGTGGGTGGTCGTGAAGGGTGGGTGGTGGTGCAAAGCGTGGTGGTGTAAAGCGTTTGTGTGTGTGACTGTGACCCTGAGGAAGGTCCTCTCCTATATGCTCCTTGCCAGACATGTCTCTCAGAGACCGCTGTTTGGGGTGGTCCAGCCGGCGGGAGCGGCAGTCTATCGGCCGGGAGCCGGCGGTTCTCAAGTCCACTTAAGTGGGCTGGAGTACCGGCGGGTGACCTCTAGTAGAAGAGTAGCCTGCTAAGCTGGAAACCACCTGTTACTCGTGTGTGTGTGTGTGTTGTAGCGTACGTGCATGTGTGTGTGACAGAGCGTGTCATCCAAGGAGCCACAGCAGTGGGCCTCCCCCAGTGAACCTCCAGCCAAAAACCGGCCACACCAAAATCGCGAAACGGCCTCGTTCGCTGCTCCCCGCTTGTGGGATCACCTTTCATATAGGAGGACACGGGGCAAATTAGCACAGGGGCAAATTAGCACACTCTGCTATTGGAGAGCTGCTCCCTGCTGCTTGGCTGTGCGCCCGGTGCCCCCCTTCTGGACTTAAGCAGGGCAAATGTGGGGGAACCCATGGCCCGGGGGGCGGGTCGGGCGGAGCGGCCCAGCCACCCCTGCTGGGTGAGCCAGACCTGCTGTGTGTGCGGTGCACGTTCGACCCCCTCGACACCGCAGTGGCGGTCGTGCTCGCGGCGCTGCCCACTGCCTGGGTCGAGGCGGCGGCTGGTGGTGCTGCCCTCACGGTGCTCCGCCCGCTCCGCCAGTTCAGCCCCCTCCCCCAAGAGGGCGAG
Organism: Chlamydomonas sp. UWO 241; assembly: GCA_016618255.1. NCBI lineage: Eukaryota > Viridiplantae > Chlorophyta > Chlorophyceae > Chlamydomonadales > Chlamydomonadaceae > Chlamydomonas > Chlamydomonas priscui. The sequence goes on from VFSX01000420.1 coordinate 64,734, forward strand.
CGCACTGCTGTGGTGGAGATCCTCAGCCTGGTCGGCTGGCAGCTGCCGGGTATCATCACGCCGGCTGACTGGCGGCGTGGGCGGCCTGGCCTGCGCTCCACAACTGCCCTACCCGACGCATCAGCCGAGCGCTAGGGGCTCACGTCCTGTGACTGTGCGTGCGTGTGTGTGCGCGTGCGCACGTGTGTGTGTATGCGCGCGCGCGTGTGTGTGTGTGTGTGTGTGTGTGTGGTCACCTTCTCCACCGATTACTGGATCCCGGTGCCGACAACACGGCCGCGCCGTAACCAGCAACAGCCGGCCTCCCACTCTTCGACACCCCACCCACATGCACGCACGCACGCACGCGCGTCTGTATTTCCGTGAGCCAACCCGCAACCCGACGAAGTGCACTTTCAGGTTAAGACTGGCCGAGTCGGGCTCGCGCGTCAGGTTGAGAATGCGCGAATTTCGACCCGAAAAGTGTGAAAATCGACATTTTCACGCCATGTCCGCAAAAAAAATCGCCTCCAGCGGGTTGAGAAAGGGGAGTGAGCCGTGAGGCCCTGGGTGAGCCATCATTTTCCAGAGGTTCTAAGCAGAACCACCCACGCGCCCCCACACACACCACGCACCCTCTCCTCCGCCTTGAGGATGTCCGCGAGGCGCGCGCGGTCGCGCTGGAGCTCCTCGATCTCGGTCGCGTACGTCTCCTTCTCCCTGTCCAGCGTGCGCACCTGTGTGTGTGTGTGTGTGTGTGTGTGTGTGTGTGTGTGTGTGTGCAGCTTCTTGATCTCAGTCGCGTACGTCTCCTTCTCCCTGTCCAGCGTGCGCACCTGTGTGTGTGTGTGTGTGTGTGTGCAGCTTTTTGATCTCAGTCGCGTAAGTCTCCTTGTCCCTGTCCAGCGTGCAGACCTGGGGCAGTGGGGGGGAGGGTGTGTGTGGGGGGGGTGACCAGTGTTTCCTCCTCGATCTCGGTCGCGTGGAGGGTGGGTGGGTGGCCCTACCACAGCCCCATCGTCTGATCCGCGCAAGTGAATGCGGGGTCTGCGGCGGTAAGGGGGTGGGCCTTGGGCGCTGGTGGGCGCCAAGGGCGGTCGGGATAATGCCTAAGACGGCGCCTGACTCAGGCGCCCACTATGAGGGGGTGGGTGGGGGGCAGTGATCACCATGCAAGCCGTATACCGCATCGAGGCCGGATTTCGCATTTCCCAGAAAACCACCCCACACTTTGTGGGGGAGGGCGTGGGGGGTTGCGTTGGAAAGGTCTCGCCGAGAGCGGCACAACGGCATGCATTGCATTTCGTGAACACCCGCCATGTGTTGCGCGTTGGAATGAGCGGTCAAAGTTGCTCGAGCCGGGGAAACACGAATTGTTAAAATCCTTCCCAGGAGTCGGTGGGGGGGGGGGGGGGGGCTCAACAGTGTTTCTGCTTAGGATCTTGGTAACATGATGGCTCACCCCGGGCCTCACGGCCAACTTCCTGATCTCACCCCGCACCGCCGGCCCAACTCGGCCAACCTCACCCAGGAAATGCGCTTTTGCGCGGTGCGGGGGTGGCTGACGGAAGCACAGGCGCTCACAGTCGCAATGCAGCTCCTCAATCTCTCCCCCCCCCCCCTTGCATCTTCCGCGCACCGCCCGCACAATTGGTAAACGCACCTGCTGTTTCAGCTTCTTCTCCTCTGCGGTGGCCTCCTCCTTGTTGCTCTGCAGCTTACCGGCCTCGTTCAACAGGTTGGCCTCGCCGGCGTGTTCGCGTTGGATGATGCCCTGGTGCAAAGGTTGGGGTGGAGGGGTGAGTGGAGGGGTGGGTGTGTGCGCATGCACGCACGCACGCACTGTGCACACGTACAGTGCATCCACTACCTCATACCTGCAGCGTAACCTCGCGCGCATTCAGCCGCGCCTCCATCATCGCGCAGTAGCCGTTGACCTGGCGACACGCAAGGGGACCGCATTGTGTGAGATGTTATCGTTCCTTGAATCCCGACGGCCGAGCGCCTTGCGTATGCATTGTGTGCATGCATGTGTTGTGTGCATGCATGCGGGTGCATGCATCCATGCGTGATTTTGCTCATGCGTGTGCTCACGCATGAGCAATGCGTCCCAATCAAACTCCTCCGTATGGGCGTGCTCCATCCGTTGATCCTTTGCATCCTGGTGGCGCATTCGCGCATGCAGCTCGTGCATGCGGGTCTCACCTCCTTCATAAACCCCTGCCGCATCTCCGCCTCCCGCAGTAGCACGAGCCCGTCAGGTCGCGCCACCTCGCCCATTAGCAGCGCGCGCATCTCGTGGAGCGTCGACTCGGGCAGGTACTCCACCACCTGGAGTTCGAGCTGCGAACGCATGGACGAAGAAAACGCAGGTAACAGCATGGGACGCATGCAGCTTCACCTCTTCGCAATCCATCGTGCTGCGATGGACGTGCGATGGACGTGCTGCGATGGATGTCCTGCCTCTCCTGCCTGCGAGGCGCTGGCAGTGCATTTACCTTCATATTTTGCAGCGCGAGCGATCTTCGGTACCAGTGCGTGTTGTCTCGTGCCATCACAACCACGCTTATTAACGCCATCACGCTCAGGCACGCCAGCAGAACGAACGGCATCATGCCTGGGGGCATGTACATCTTCGAGGGACGCATGGACTCGCGGCTCCCCCTGGGGAGGCCGGCTTTGAGGACGCCCATACTGGAGATCGGTGGGTCACAGCTCTGAGTAGGCGCTCGCTGTTTGCGATTGTTGTTGTGTTGCTGCCCGTGGTTTAGGGTAGGGTTAAGGCTTTAGGCAGTAAGCGCAGTACATTGCTTGTGTGGTGCGTGCATGCGTGCATTTGTGCGTGGGAGGAGGGCCACTAGTGGCGCCACTGGTCTGACTGCTGTGCTGCGTCTGCGAATGTGTGCGTGTGTGGAGTGGGGACGTGTGATGCTTCTACAACGGCAGTATTATCACATGATGATGATTGTACTCGAGCTGGCAGGGGGAGAGCCATGAGAGGTGCCCCGCACGCAAGCAGCACGCGACACACGAGCGTGATGGCAGAGATCTACATGCGCTGCCGATCAAGCTGTCGCTTTCTACACAACAGCGCAAACACGATGACGTCGATGCCCCCCCCCCCCCCCGCCCCGTTCTCATGCTGTCTTAACTCACGCCCCGGTTGCGTGCATGTAAAAACTGTAAAAACTCATGCTGCCACAGCTAGGTCACCGTGGTGGTCATGGACTTGCAGACCGGTGCGAGAAGCCGCAGCAGCGCAGGTGCGTATTTTTTTTTTACGGTACAGAACGTCTGTACAGAACATCTACAGAACGTCTGTGGTGATGATGATGATGGATTTTACAGTCGTTAGGTGTGTGAGAGCTGGACAGCCATGCACTGCCAGGCGGGGACCGTTCCAGTCAGCGCCAGTCGGCTCTGCCGGCTTGACTGGCCACAAGGCCACTACTGTGACCCTGAGGAAGGTCCTCTCCTACATGCTCCTTGCCAGACACATCTCTAAGAGACCGCTGTTTAGGGTAGTCTAGCCAGCGGGAGCGGTAGTCTTTCGGCCGGGAGCCGGCGGTACTCTAGTACTAAAGTGTGCTGGAGTATCGGCGGGTGTCTCCAGTAGAAGAGTAGCCTGCTTAGCTGGAAACCCCGTGTTACTGTTACTGCGCCAAGGCGGCTGCTGGTGGTCGGTGATGGCGGGCAGCTTGAACTCCAGCTCAGCCTCTAGTGTCGCGTGAGCCATATCGATCTACTTCGACACGTGGGTATCGGGTGTGTGGGGTGCACAGGCTGAGGTGGTGTGTATGGGGTGGGGTGTGTGGGTAGGGGTTTGTGGGGTGGGGTGTATGGGGTGGGGTGGGGTCTAAGGGTGTGTGTGTGTTCAGGGATGGCGGTGACAGTTGGCAGGCAATTGTGAGGCGATTGGCACGGGGAGCTCCGCCTGGGGGGGCATGGAATGGCGCGCCGGTGTTGTGCTGTTCTCTCCACACACACACACAAACACACACACACCACACACACAAACACACACACACGCACACACACACACCTCCCCACGTGTATGCGGCAGGAATTGGGCTCGACGCAAACTCCCGACTCCCCCCCCCCTCCCCCCCCCCCCCCCCCGCCCTCTCCCCCCACGAAGGAAGGACAACACTCAGTACACGGTCGTACCCCCCAGCCAAGACTCGGGAGGCTGGCAGTGAGTGGACCCGGCTGGAATATGCATGTGCTCTGGTATCAGTGGGTCCGCTTTTGGGATCATTGAAGGTGCTTCTTGTGTTTGATAAGCATTTAAATGTTGATTATATAGTTTGGGGCTCGATGAACGGAGGCGCGTTCTCGTCGCCGAGCCCTGGACCCAGCAATGCGGCGCTGCTGGTGACGAGGATCTCCGTGCCGCTGACGAGCGGGGTAAAATACGACTGGCCCGGCTCCTGCTAGACTGCCCCTCGGTGGAACACTTCAGGAGCGGCTTGCCCGGCGCTGCCATGGCTTGGCGAGTAGCCGCGGCGCTGCCGCGGCCCGTGCTGGGAGACGGCCCTTATCCTCCCCCCATGCAGGACGCCATGCGGCACCGATCTCGACGAGTTGATCGACGAGCGGAGGAGCTGGCGCCCGTCAATGCATGCTGGACATTGGTCAAGATGGCTGCCCGTGGAGGCGGGCTACCATCACGGCTTCAGCGGTGGCGACCGCCGAGGCAACACAGAGTAAATCCGCTTCACCAATCGCAGCGTTCGTCACCGCGCTCATCCTCGGGGTCGCTCGTCTGCCGGTGACTGGCGTTGGAAGGTCTTCAGGCAGCCTCCATGACAACTCTGTCGTCCATGCACCCCTGGAGGGTGGGACCTGGCCATGCATGAGGCATGGGGCGCCGGCTGAGCCCCATGCAAACGAGAGCTGGACAGCCATGCACTGCCAGGCGGGGACCGTTCCAGTCAGCGCCAGTCGGCTCTGCCGGCTTGACTGGCCACAAGGCCACCACTGTGACCCTGAGGAAGGTCCTCTCCTATATGCTCCTTGCCAGACATGTCTCTCAGAGACCGCTGTTTGGGGTAGTCTAGCCGGCGGGAGCGGTAGTCTATTGGCCGGGAGCTGGCGGTACTCTAGTACTGAAGTGTGCTGGAGTATCGGCGGGTGTCTCTAGTAGAAGAGTAGCCTGCTTAGCTGGAAACCCCGTGTTACTGTTACTGCCACAGCTACACCCCCCGCATCAGGTTCGACCCGCTCAGCCGCTTGGGCACGCCGGTGTGCGTCGGCAGCAGCGGGTCGTGCAACCGCGTCTGGTACTGGCCGTAGAACACGAGCAGCGATAATGATGCTGACGCGAGGAACAGGCCGTTGAACCTGTGGGTTTGACCGTGCGAGGGGTGCGTGAGGGGAGTGCGTGAAGGTGCGATGGGAGTGTGATCGTGCGAGGGGAGTGTGTGATGGTGTGGATGGATGAGTGTGTGTGTGTGTGTGTGTGCGTGTAGAAGGGAGCCGCGTGGTACTGGCCGCACCGTTCTGCAATGCACCAGCGGTGAAAAAACTGGAAGCCGAGGTCGCTGCGTCATGCCGGCTATTCAGGTTTTTGGGACCTTGAGGTTGGTCCTGGCCGTACAAACCAACACGGGCGTTGGCTGTTTCATCAGTGGTGTCCCTAAGGAACATGAGAATTTCCTGATCCCCCCTACGGCATTGGATGGAACATGCCGAATTGCCCCCGCGGGCGACGATATCTCGCGGAAAAGTGTGAAAATTGTCGGAATTCACACTTTTCGGGGCGAAATTCTCGCGATTCGCTCCGGCAGTTCCCCCCCCCCCCGATTCCCGGTTTGCCCCCGCGGCGGGGGCTGCGGGGACGCCAAGGACATGACTGTGCGGCATGCACACCCGCACCATCGGTGGAAGAATTGGAAGTCGAGGTCGCCCCCGAGCGCTGCGTCCATGCCTGCCCTGTACTGCAGTGGTACGTTCTTTCGGATGAGCAGCAGCGAGGAGATGGCGTAGAAGCCTGTGTGCGTGCGTGCGTGTGTGTGCGTGTTCACGTGAGTGTGTCGTGCGGGGCGGTCTGCAGCACCACGGGCGCAACACAGCGTGCAACGAGAGGCCGCGTGACCCCCCCACACACCCACACACCACCACCACTACCCTACCACATTCCCAACGCCTGGGGCGGCGCCTCAGGCGTCGCACTCACTTGCGCGGATCAGGCGGCGCCTCAGGCGCTCCGACCGCCTGAGGCGCCGCCTGAGGCGCACCCACGATCGCCTCAGGCGTTGCCTCAAGCGTTGTCCTAACCGCCTCAGGCGCCACACCAACTGCCTCAGGCGCCCACCACCGCCTGAGGCGCACCCGAATCGTCTCAGACGTTGTGACCGCATTCACTTGCGATGATCAGACGATGAGATTTTGGTGGGGCCATCCACGCTGGACCCTCTTTAACCTCACCCGTGACCCCGCTCAGCAACACTACCAGGTGGACGCCGCGCCCCCGCCGTGCACGAACGACAGGCAGGCAGGCAGGCAGGCAGCCAGCAGACAGACAGACAGGCAGGCAGGCAGACAGGAAAAACGTACCCCACCGCCCACCACCTGCTGACCAGCCTCGACAACAACATCGAGAGCACGTGCAGCCTTGTGGATGCCAGCTGCCAGGCTGAGCTGACGCGTTTGTTTCCGAGCGCGGCGTGTTTGGCGTCGCGTGCAAGGGCGCCGCTTTCGGCGACGGTGTTGGGATTGATGCACACGTCAAACCACACTCGACACCCACGAACCCTCACCTGTCACCCCGCTCAGCAGCAGCACAAGATTTGACGCCGCGCCCCCACCGTGCACGAACGACAGCAGCGCGCGCATGGAGCGCAGCAGCGCACGCAGCGACATGGAGGAAATTGCGGCGATGAAGACGAGGGAGAGGTACTGGGAGGCCTGTGTGTGTGTGTGTGTGTGTGTGATCGTGCGTGTGTGAGCGCGTGTGTGTGTGTTCACCTTCCAAGCACCTTCCAAGCACCTTTGGGGCTACTTCCTAGCACTCTCCTAGCACCATCCAGCAGCCCACCTAGCCACGTCCAGCACAATGCTCTCGTGCGACACCTTCCAAGCACCTTCCAGGCACCTTCCAGGCACCTTCTGAGCACCTTCCAAAAACCTTCCAAGCACCTTCCGGGCACCTTCCAGGCATACTCCGAGCACCTTCCAGGCACCCCACCTGAGCCACGTCCAGCTCTCGTGGGACACCTCCCAAGCACCTTCTAAGCACCATCCAAGCACCTTCCAGGCACCTTCCAAGCATCTTCCAAGCACCTTCCAGGCACCTTCCAAGCACAGCGCACCCACCTGGGCCACGTCCAGCACGATGCTCTCGTGCGACACCTTCCAAGCACCTTCCAAGCACCTTCCTAGCACCGTCCTATCACCTTCCAAGCACCTCACCTGGGCTACGTCCGGCACAATGCTCTCGTGCAACACCCTCCTAGCACCTTCCAAGCACCTTCCTAGCACCCTCCAAGCACCTTCCAGGCACCCCACCTGAGCCACGTCCAGCACAAAGCTCTTGTGCGACACCTTCCAAGCATCTTCCTGGCGCCATCCACGCACCTTCCGGACACATTCCGGGCACCTTCCGGGCACTTCCAAGCACCTTCCGAGCACTTCCCGATCACCCAACCTGGGACACGTCCAGCAACGTTCTCTCGTGCAACACCTCCCAAGCACCTTCCAGACACCTTCCAGGCACATTCCAATCACAGCGCACCCACCTGGGCCACGTCCAGCACGATGCTCTCGTGCGACGCCTTCCAAGCACCTTCCAAGCACCTTCCAGGCACCTTCCGTGCACGTGCCAAGCACAGCACACCCACCTGGGCCACGTCCAGCACGATGCTCTCGTGCGACACTTTGCGCAGCACAAAGCTGAGTATTGAGCCGACTGGGTCCCTGACGAGGTCTTCTCCCCAGATGAGGGACTTCAGGCTGGCGTACATTCTGGGTGGGTGGGGGCAGGGTGGGGGGGGGGTAAGAAGAGAGAGAGAAAGAGAGAAGAGAGAGAGAGACAGAAAGAGAGAGAGGGATGAAGAGAGAGAGAGAGAACAAGAACGAGACAGTTACAGTTACAGTTACATGGCATTCCAGCTAAGACAACACTAGTCCTAGTGCCACCGCCCTGTGAAGGACGATAGCCACCAGCCGGTTACCTGCCGTCTAGACCACCGCTCCCGCCGGCTAGTTTAGACCCAAACAAGTCCCTGAGGGACATGTCTGGCAAGGAGCGTATAGGAAAGGACTGTCCTCCTCCTGGCCTTTGAGGCCAACCACGCCGGCTGTGCCGACTGGCGGCGCTGAAGCAGAAAAGTCCCCGCCTGGCATGGTGCATGGTTGTCCAACTCCATGCATGGGGCTCTGCCTGCGCCCCATGCGTCATGCATGGCCAGGTCCCACCCTCCAGGGGGGCCTGGGCAAACAGAGTCGTCATGGCAGGCTGCCTGAAGACCAATGCCGACGAGAACGAGAACGAGAGACAAATAAAGAAACCGAAAGAAAGAAACCCGGGGGGGGGGGGGGGGGGGGGGCAGGGCCTCTCCCCAGATGAGGGACTTCAGGCTGGCGTACATTCTGGGGTGTGTGTGGGGGGGGGTAACAAGGAAATGCAGATAGTGTGTGTGTGTGAGAGAGAGAGAGAGAGAGAGAGAGGGAGAGAAATAACGAGAAAAAGCGCGAGAACGAGAGATGCATTAAGAAACCGAAAGAAACCGAAATAAAGAAGCCGGGGGGGGGGGGGCGAGCAGGGCCCATTTTCAGATGGGGGACTTGAGGCTGGTGTATATTCTGGGGTGGAGTGGATCCAGGTAAGAAGGAAATACAGAGAGAGAGTGAGAGAGAGAGACAGAACGAGAACAAGAACGAGAGACAAATAAAGAAATTGAAGTCAAGAAACCCGGGGGGGGGGGAGCAGAGCCTATCCTTAGATGAGGGACTTGAGGCTGGCGTACATTCTGGGAGGTGTGTGTGGGGTGGGTGGGTGGGGGGGGTAACAAGGAAATGCAGAGAGTGTGTGTGAAAGAGAGAGGGAGAGAGATAACGAGAACGAGAACGGAAACGAGCACGAGCACGAGTACGAGAACGAGAGATGCATACAGAAACCGAAAGAAACCGAAAGAATGAAACGGGGGGGGGAGGGGAGCAGGGCCTATCGCCAGATGAGGGACTTGTGGCTGGCATACATTCTGGGTGGGTGGGTGGGTGGGGGCCAGGTAAGAAGGAAATACAGAGACGGAGAGAGAGAGAGAGAGAGAGAGGGGGAGAGAGAGAGAACGAGAACGAGAGACAAATAAAGGAACCAAAAGAAAGAAACGGGGAGGGGGTCCTCTCCCCAGATGAGGGACTTGAGGCTGGCGTACATGCTGGGGTGGGGGGGTGGGGGGTTGGGGGGGGGGGGGGTAAAAAGGAAATATAGAGAGAGAGAGCAGAGAGAGAGAGACAGGGGGAGAACAAGAAGAGAAAGAGAACAAGAGACAAATAAAGAAACCGACGGACCGAAAGAACGAAACTGGAGTAGGAGGGGAGGCTCCGCTCCCCAGATGAGGGACTTCAGGCTGGCATACATTCTGATGGGTGAGGGGCAGTGTGGGGAGGCAGTTGCAGTTACATCGGCTTTCCAGCAAAGACTACCTCTAGTCCTAGTACCACCGCCTAGACCCAAGTCCAGTTCTGGCCCTAACAATTACTTGTGAGGGGCGGTAGCCACCAGCCGGCTGCCTGCCAACGTGTAATCCCAGAGCAAAAAGGAGAGCTATTGTGCGACGCCTCCAAAATAGGTCCTAACTGCTTCTAGGGGATAGGGGGTCAAGTGGCGCTTGCCAATCTACTTGACCGCCGTGGTGGAGGGGCCGGCGCCTGAGGGGCAGCCGGACCGTACACCACGGCTCTCCACCCGACCCTATCCTGAGCACGCTCAAACGCCGTGTCCGAAAAAGTCTTCCAATCAGAACGAGTGCCACTAGTTTCGCCTAGCTGCTGAATCAGTAGCTTAAGAAAATAGTGTCGGGAGAAGGCTGGAGGCCGGCCTTGCTGCCGAGCCACATCCATTGTGCAGTCAAAAGTCGTACGAGGAAGACGACAAGCCGGCATGCGCATCACTGAGAGAGAGAGAGAGAGAGAGAGAGAGAGAGAGAGAGAGAGAGCAAGCGAGCGAGAGAACGAGAGAGAGAGAGCAAGCGAGCGAGAGAACGAGAGAACGAGAGCGAGAGACAAATAATGGCACCGAAAGAAACGGGGGGGGGAGGGGGGCTCCTCTCCCCGGATGAGAAACTTCAGGCTGGCGTACATTTTGGGTGGGTGGGTGGCAGTGTGTGGGGGCGGTAGGAAGGAAATACAGAGAGAGAGAGAGAGAAGCTGCTTATTTTGAAGCTCAAAAGCTTGTTTGGGTGGGTGGGTGGCAGTGTGTGGGGGCGGCAGGAAGGAAATACAGAGAGAGAGAGAGAGAGAGAGAGGGACACAGAGAGAGAGAGAGAGAGAGAGAGAGGGACAGAGAGAGAGAGAGAGAGAGAGAGGGAGAACGAGAACGAGAGAGAGAGATAAATAAAGAAACCGAAAGAAGAAACGGGAGGGGGGGGGTCAGGGGTGGGTGTGGGGCAAGGGGGGGGGGGGGGGCGGTAAGAAGGAAATACAGAGAGAGCGGGAGAGAGAGAGAGAGAGAGACACAGAGAGGGAGATCACGAGTACGAGAGATAAAGAAAGAAACCGAAAGACAGAATCGGGGAGCAGGCGGGGGGGGGCTCCTCTCCCCGGATGAGGAACTTCAGGCTGGCGTGCATTCTAAGTGGGTGAGGGGTTGGGGTGGGGGTGGGCAGGGTGGGGGGGCGATAAGAAGGAAATACAGAGAGAGAGAGAGAGAACGAGAGAGAACGAGAGACAAATAAAGAAATCGAAAGAAATAAACCGGGGGGGGGGGAGGGCTCTCCCCCGATGAGCAACTTCAGGCTGGCGTGCATTCTGGTGGGTGGGGGGTGGGGGGTGGGGGTGGGGGTGTGGGGGGTGGGGGGTGGGGCAGGTGGGGGGGCGCGGCATACAGCAGAATACAGAGAGAGAGAGAGAGAGAGAGAGAGAGAGAGACGAAAGAGACAAATAAAGAAATCGAAAGAAAAAGAAGGGGGGGGGGGCTCTCCCGGATGAGCAACTTCAGGCTGGCGTGCATTCTGGGTGGTTGGGGAGGGGCAAAGGGAGGGGGGGCAGGGTGGGGGGCGGTACGAAGGAAATACAGAGAGAGCGGGAGAGAAGAGACAGACTCTGAAAGAGAGACAAGAGAGAGAGCGAGAACGAGAGACAAAGAAAGCAATCGAAAGAAATAAATGGGGGGGGCAGGGGGGGGGCTCCTCTACCCCAGAAGAGGGGCTTCGGGCTGGCGTGCATTCTGGGTGGGGGGAATCAAGGAACATAATTTCCTCCTTTAAAGTAGGGAGGCAAGGACTGAGGCAAGGGGGCTCATCCAACAGCAGCGTGCATGCTACGCTGCTTGCACATGGTCAGAACCAGAGATGTCCGTAGCGCCCCCGCAGCCCCCACAGCCCCCCGCGGCGAGGGCAAGCCGGTGGATTTCGGGGGGAACTGCGAATCACGCGGATTTCGCTCCGAAAATTGTTGGGCGGATACCCTGGGTGCGGTAAACGTGTGTGTCCTTGTGTGTGCGTGTGCGTGTGCGCACGTGTGTATGCGTGTGTGTGCGAGTGTGCGCGTATGTGCGTGTGTGTGCGAGTGTGTGTGTGTGTGTGTGTGCATGCGCGAGTGTGCGCGTGTGTGCAGGTGGCACGCACAACGCCTGCCGCAAACCTGTACACGCAGTACAGGCTCGTCGCGTATCCGAGCGCGTTCTTGGCGTGCCCTGAAGCCAAGCAGCACAGCACTATCGACGTCCTTGCAACCCCCTGGGACCAGCATCACAATGCCCGTGCGCCACAGCACACGCAAACATGCACACACGCAAACACACACACACACCTGAACACGCAGTACAGGCTCATCGCGTAGCCGAGCGCGTTCTTGGCGTGGCCCGTGACGGTGCGCGACTCAATCGCGCGCACGCGGTCAGAGCGCAGTTCTGACAGCTCCATTTCAAGGGTGCGAGCGAGGCCAGAGAGGCTGTCTAGCTCTGCCTGCGTGTGCGTGTGCATGTGTCGGGGAAGTGTGTGGGGGGGGGTGCATGTATGTGTGTGTGTGTGTGTGCGTGTGCTGGGTGGTGGGGGGGATGAGCGTGTGTGAGTAGGTGGGTGGGGCGCAGTTCTGACAGCTCCATTTCAAGTGTGCGAGCGAGGCCAGAGAGGCTGTCGAGCTCAGCCTGTGTGTGTATGTGTTGGGGAGTGTGTGTGTGTGTGTGTGTTTTGCGGGGGGGGGCATGTGTGTGTGTGTGTGTGTGTGTTGGGTGGTGTTGGGGATGAGCATGGGGGAGTAGTGAGTAGGGGGGTCAGAGCGCAGTTCAGACAGCTCCATTTCAAGCGTGCGAGCGAGGCCAGAGAGGCTGTCGAGCTCAGTCTGTGGGGGGGGACACGTGTGTGTGTGAGAGAGGGAGAGAGGGAGAGAGGGAGAGAGAGAAAGGGGACGAGAGAGAGAGAGAGAGAGAGAGAGGGAGAGAGAGGGTAAAGAGAGCATAGGAGAGACAGAGGGAGAGAAGCAGAGAGAGGGAGAGAGAGAGAGAGGCCAGAGAGGCTGTCGAGCTCAGCCTGTTGGGGGGGACACGTGCGTGTTTGAGAGAGAGGGAGAGAGAAGGAGGGGAAGAGAGAGAGAGAGAGAGGAGGAACAGAGAGTAGAGGAGAGACAGAGGGAAAGAAAGAAGGAGAGAGAGAGAGAGAGAGAGAGAGAGAGGCCGGAGAGGCTGTCGGGCGCAGCCTGTGTGTGTGTGGGTGGGCGGGTGGTGTGGGGTGGGTGGGGTGGTGTGGGTGTGGGTGTGGGTGTGGGTGTGGGTGTGGGTGTGGGTGTGGGTGTGGGTGTGGGTGTTTGTGGGTGTGTGAGAGGAAGGGAGAGAGACAGAGGGACAGAGAGACAGCGCGTGCGCGCGCGAGAGAGAGACGAGAGATAACGAGAGAGATAACGAGAGAGCGAGTGAGAGTGCGTGCCGGCATGCGCGCGTTGAGACGCTGCACACAACTGCACGGTCGATTGTACAGTCCATCAGACGCCTTTGATGGCGCAACAGACCCTAGGACAGAGGCCGGCAGCTGTCGAATCAACCAAACACACACACACACACACACCACACACACACACACACACACACGCGTGCAGACACACATACACACATGCACACACACACATGCAAACACACACACACGCACTCACACACATGCATGCACACACACACATGCACGCACGCACACACTAGCACACACACACACACTCACACACACTCACACACACACTCGCGTACCTGCAGTGCATTGACCTTCTCCGACGCCGTCGGGGGCCGGCCCCATGACACCAGACCTGATACCATCCCTGCGACAAACACATAAGGCGCCAGAGAGTTAAGTCAAGGCCGCGGGGCCCATCAGTGGGCGGAGCACGCCACCAGGCACGGCCGCCGCCGCCCACGCTCCCACGCGTGCGCACCTCGCTGCGCTGCGCCCTCCCCTCCCCCCTCCCCCCTGGCCCACCCCACACACACATGGAAAAACATACAAATTGCGTGGCCGCCTGTGCTGTGTTTCCCGACACCCACCTGACCCTGCCAGCCCCCGGCCGGCCCAAGCTTCACACGCGCGCAAGAAGCATCTCGCTGCGCTGCCTCCCACCCCCCGCCACCCCAAGCAACACACGCATGTCCGGCCCATGCAGGTTTCTGAAAAACTATCACCTGCAGCCCCCCGCCGCAGCCTTGCCACACTCGTTGGACCTCCTCTGCACATCTACGGCAACAGAGCAATCCGCCCCACCCAACTTGCCACCCACAACCTAAACCTGCCAACGCCCCCCACCCCACCCCAAGCAAACACACGCAATGCCGGCCGAGTCTGCTTTTCGAGCCGGCCAACGCTGCCACCCCCCGCCACCACGCCCACGCTCGCCGCCCCCGTACGCCGCATCTTCCGCTGGCCTCCCTACTCCCCCCCACACAACACACCACACAGCCACACACCGACTATAATACGAACTGCCCGGCATGCTGTGCTGGCCCCAGCACCACTCAGCCTCCCCGCCGCGGCCCGCCCACGCTCCTTGCGCGCGCGATTCGCTTCGCTGCGCTGCGCTCCCCCCCTACTCCCCACACACACCACCGTGACAACACGAAGCCGGCGTGTTGCTTCTTCGGCACACCCCCCCGGACCCGCCGTCGCCCCACGCTTCCACGCGCGCCATCTCGCTGTGCTGCACCTCCCCCCCCCCCCCTCCCACACACACACACACGACCATACGAATGCCGGCCGTGCTCTGCTTTCGAGCACCCACCTGCCAGC
>VFSX01000420.1:79235-91735 GCA_016618255.1 Chlamydomonas sp. UWO 241
GCATGAAACATAACAGAAATGCCGGCCGTCAAGCTAAGCTGCTTCCGAAAACTCACACGGCTGCCATGCCCCCCGCCGCCGCCGCCCAAGCTCCAGCCGCGCACGCAACTGCAGTGATTCTCGCTGCGGCTATGGCCGTCCCGTTCCCCCCAAGCACCAAAGCACGCATGCCGTGCCATTAAGGCAAGCTGTTCTGAGAAAAACTTACACTCTGCAGCCACCACCTCGCAGTGACGCCCCTGTGCTCTTGCCGCTACCGACTCGCCTGGTGCGCACTGGCTGAGTCTCCTCGCTCACATCCACAGGCAACAGCAATCCGCCACACCACCCACCCACAACCTACCTGCCAGCCCCCCACCCCACCCCAAGCAAACACACGCATGCCGGCCGAGCTCTGCTTTCGAGCACCCACCTGCCAGCCCCCCGCCACCACCGCCCACGCTCCCCCGTACGCACGCATCTCGCTGCGCAGCCCCCCTCCCCCCTACTCCCCCCCCACACACACACGCACACACACACCGACTATACGAATGCCGGCCATGCTGTGCTGCCCAGCACCCACCCAGCCCCCCGCCGCGGCCGCCCACGCTCCTGCGCGCGCGCATCTCGCTGCGCTGCGCCCCCCCCCCCCCCCCCCCCCCACACACATACACACACACGTGCCACGAACGTCCGGCCGTGCTCTGCTTTCGGAGCACCCACCCGCCAGAACCCCGCCGTCGCCCCCCACGGCTTCCGCGCGCGCATCCGCTGTGTGCACCTCCCCCCCCCCCCACACACACACACACGACCATACGAATGCCGGCCGTGCTCTGCTTTCGAGCACCCACCTGCCAGCCCCCCGCCACCGCCGCCCACGCTCCCGCGCGCGCGCATCTCGCAACACAGCACAGCATAGCACAGCAAAGTGCCACCTACCCACCCACCCACCCTTCTACCCCCGCCGTGCGCACACACACACACACACACACACACACACGTGAAACATACGAATGCCGGTCGTGCTCTGCTTTTTAACACCCACCTGCCAGCCCCCTGCCGCTGCCTCCCACGCGCCCGCGCGCACTTTCCTTGCTGCACAGCACAGCACAGCACAGTGCCACCCACCCACCCGGGTGACCACCCTTCTACCCCAACCGCGCACACACCCACTCACACAACCACACACACACACATTGAACACACGAATGCCGGCCATGCTGTGTTTCCGACCACACACCTGCCAGACCCCGCCGCCGCCCTCCACGCTCCCGCGCAAGCGCAACCCGCTGCGCTGCTCCCCACCCCACCCCAGCCATCCCACCCACATACAACACCTGCACCTGCACTCACCTGCTAGACCCCCGCCGCCGCCCTCCACGCTCCCGCGTGCGTGCAACCCGCTGCGCTGCCCCCCCTCCACCCCACCCACATACAACACCTGCACCTGCACTCACCTGCTAGACCCCCGCCGCCGCCCTCCATGCTCCCGCGTGCGTGCAACCCGCTGCGCTGCCCCCCCTCCACGCCACACACATACAACACCTGCACCTGCACCCACCTGCCAGCCCCCCGCCGCCGCCGCCCACGCTCCCGCGCGCGCGCATCTTGCAGCACAGCACAGCACAGCGCCACCCACCCACCCTTCTACCCCCACCGCACACACTCACACACACACACACACACGCACACACACACACATCGAACACACGAGTGCCTGCCGTGTTATGTTGTTGCAACACCCACCTGCTAGCCCCCCGCCGCCGCCGCCCACGCTCCCGCGCGCGCGCATCTCGCTGCGCTGCTCCGCGATGCCCCTCCACTTCTGTTCACACTCTGACACCGTCTGTGAGCGCGTGTGCGTGTGCATGTGAGTAAATGTGTGTGTGTGTGTGTGTGTGTGTATGCATGTGCGTGTGCGTGTGCATGGTGTGAAGCCGAGGTGTGTGTGTGTGTGTGTGTGTGTGTGTGTGTGTGTGTGCGTGCGCATGTATGTATGTATGTATGTATGTATGTATGTATGTATGTATGTATGTATGTATGTATGTATGTATGTATGTATGTATGTATGTATGTATGTATGTATGTATGTATGTATGTATGTATGTATGTATGTATGTATGTATGTATGTATGTATGTATGTATGTATGTATGTATGTATGTGTGTGTGTGTGTGTGTGTGTGTGTGTGTGTGTGCACGTCTGCGAGCGCGACCGCACAGTGCATGCACCGTGTGAGATCGATGTGTGAGTGTGCGTGTGTGTGCAAGCGTGTATGTGTGTGTGTGTGTGTGTGTGCACGTCTGCGAGCGCGACCGTACAGTGCATGCACCGTGTGAGGTCGATGTGCGAGTGTGCGTGTGTGTGCAAGCGTGTGCGTGTGTGTGTGTGTGTGTGCGTCTGCAAGCGTGTGTGCGTGTGTGTGTGTGCATGCGCGCGTGTGGGTGGGTGGGGGGTGGGTGGGTGGGTGGGTGGAGTGGGTGGTGGGTGGTGGGTGGGTGCATGTGCGTGTGCACGGTGCATGCACCGTGTAAGCCGAGGTGCATGTGTGTGTGTGTGTGTGTGTGTGAGCGTGTGTGTGTGTGTGTCCGTGTGAGTGCGTCTGTGAGCGTGACCGCATGTG
This sequence comes from Chlamydomonas sp. UWO 241, assembly GCA_016618255.1. NCBI lineage: Eukaryota > Viridiplantae > Chlorophyta > Chlorophyceae > Chlamydomonadales > Chlamydomonadaceae > Chlamydomonas > Chlamydomonas priscui. The sequence continues at coordinate 81,838 of VFSX01000420.1, forward strand.
CATGTCCGTGTGCGTGTGCGTGTGTGTGTGCGTGTGCGTTTGTTCAGCCGCCCCCCCCCCAACGCACGCACACACACACACACACACACACAAACACACACACCTGCCGCAGCTGCTCCTCCATGCTCATGACTTCAAACGCCTCGACCGGGCGCACAAACAGCGACAAGTACGAGTAGGGAACGGACACGGTCGCGTATCCCGACAGGATCGCTATGATCCAAGTGCCGAGCACACCCGCACGTGACACCGCCTGGGGGCGCGTGTGTGTGTGTGTGTGTGTGTGTGTGTGTGTGTGTGTGTGTGTGTGTGTGCATATGGAGAGTGGCCCCGACAGGATCGCTTATGACTTGGGTGCCGAGTGTGAGTGAATAGGTGGGCGGGTGGGTGGGCAAATGTGTTCGAATGTGTATGTGTGTGTGCGTGCGTGTGTGCATCTTGCGCGGCGCGCGCGAGTCGGCGCGTGGAAGCCGCTCGCGCACGCAAAACATCGGTGTCGGTGTTGTCGTACCTGCTGCATGCGGAACAGCCCCGCGGTCGGCGCCGGCACGCCCGGCAAGTACGCGCCTCCCTGCCAGAACGCGTACATGCACGTGAGCCACGCCAGCGTCGCGCCGACCGCAACGTGGTGCGGGCGGAAGAGCCGCGACCCGGAGAGCAGGCGGTGCGAGTGGTACAGCGGCAGCACGCACAGCAGCAGGAGCAGCAGGCCCCAGATCGTGGCGTGCCACTCAAGCTGGCGCATCCTGGGACACGGGCGCGTGCACGGCAGCAGGGCAGGGCTGTCAGGGCTGTCGGGGCGCGCACGTGCACGAGCGCATGCTCGTGCCATGCGTGTGCAGGGCATGTTGTGCGACCATGACACTGGGTGGGCGAGGTGACTCGGCACCATTGGGCGTGCACCCGGGGCCCAGCATGGCAAGCGCGTGTGCCCATGCATGCATGCATGCGCGCATGGCGCGCTCACCCCTCGCTCATGACGCCGCCGATCTCGTACACCACCAGCACCAGCAGGTTGGCCGACAGCGCGAACATCAAGGACCATAGTGACTGCGCGTGGTGGGTGACCCATGCGTGATGGGTGACCCATGCACATGGCGAAGCATGCCCCACCTGGTTCCGTCTGTCGCATGGCGCCCCACCTGCACCGCGAAGTCCTTCTCATCCAGGTTCTTGTACAGCGAGAAGGACAGGAACCACCACCCGACGCCAAAGGAGGACGCCAGAACGACGACGCTCAAAAGCACCCCGAACATGGTTGCGTGCTAATTCAACTGTCGCACACAGGAGGCCCCAGCGGGACTCACATGGCCTGCAAGGCAGACTATTCGGGCTGGGGCATCGATCGGCAACAAGTGGCGGAGCGGGCTGCCCTGCCCACTTTAACTCTGCCACACCCGCGCACACACACACGCAAGCAGGCCCTTGAAAGCCACGGCGACTCGTGTCCCCCAAGTTGCGAGTGCAACCTCATCATTTGCATAGAGAGTGAGGCATGGGGTAGTGACAGCCAGCACCACCGGCTGCACTGCTGTCGATACGCGACACGCAGCCGGTCGCCTCCCCCCAGCACAGCAGGGCTGCCCGTCTGAAGTTGTCGGCCCCTTGTCCCCCACACACACGCCAGTTCACCCACACGCGTGTGCACACTCAAGCAGGCCCCCGGGGCAAGCAGGCCTGCCCCCCCACTTATATAGCAACCACGTGCTAAATCATTTGCAGAGAGCTGACGCACGTGGTAGTGACAGCCGACACCAGCTGCAGATTTTCCTGCTCCTCTCACGGTGCAACCCGCCTGCACTATCAACCTGCGTGGCCTTGCTACTTTCCCTGCAGGGCATCTCTAGAGGGTGTCGAGCAGGGCCCTCGCGTGGCGACGCCGTCCTCAGCAAGGGTGTGAGGGGGGGGGGGGGGCCAACGCAGGCTGCCACACACACGCACGCTCGTTGCTCAGGATACAGCTGAGGTGCAACATGTGTTTTGCCTGTCGGTAGTGCATTCCTCCAGGCACACGCGTGCGACATGAACTCCGCTCAAGCTCAGCGCGTGCACTGCGGCGTGGGCAGAACACTGTCGGAGCGTCCCTATGCAGAGTTCTCATGCATTTTCACTTGTGGCGCGCCAGTGAAAACAACAACAATGCGGCTCCTCACCGCGGTGCTCCTAACCGCTGCGCAAGCAGCCTGTCTCCTCTCCTCCGAGGGGGAGACAGGCGGTAGCTTGAGTGGTAGCACTGACCTTCCAATTGCCTGTGCTGCTGGCAGGATGGCAGGATGGCAGGATGGCCTGGAAGGCCTGGAAGGCCTGGAAGGCCTGGAAGGCCTGGAAGGCCTGGAAGGCGGGGGGGTTGTGTGGGGAGGGTGGAGGAGGTCAGCACAGACCTCGCAGCTGTCACAGTGACGCGCGCACGCACACACTTCCCACGTACACGTTTCCCCATAGGCTATAAAAGACGGGGAGTGTGGCGTTCACACCCCTCAGACGGCCAACAACGCCGCATGCCAACGAGCGGTAGACAAATCAATCAGAACTCACGACTGTGGAAACTCACGGCATACAATCGTTCACCTTCGTTCACGGGGCTTGAGCTTGGGGTCGGACTGAAAGGTCGGCCGCATCATCGTCACAGCGCCTTAACAGTGCGTGCTCTCAGCCAGGAGGTGACCACTGCAAGCATGCAGACGGCAGAGTATCAGAGTGGCGACGTGCGTGAATGGGAAGAGCTACCAGGGCCTGCACTGAAGGTGAGTGAGCGACATGGAACCAGTCTGATCATGTACACCTCGCTCATGGGGGAAGGTCATGCGAGGACACACGCGCACTTGCTCCCCGCATGCATGTGGTTGCAGGCGATCGCAGAGGCGCTGCCGATCAACGGCTTCCTCGGCATGCGGCTGGTGTGCCGGTCGTGGATGCTTGGCTGCAACATGCGCCGCCTGCGCCTCACTCTCAGCGCTATGGAGGCAAGAACTAGCATTTGCGCATGCTCTCACGCCGCCTCTCTTCCTCCCCCCCTCACGCCGTTGGCCCTCCGTCTCCCCGCATCATGCACGCACGCACGCACGCATGGTGTCTCCACGTCTGCACCTCGCCCGCCCCAACCAAGTCGTACACCTGCACCCTCAATGCTTATGACACGCAGCACGAGTGGCTGTGGCGCGGCGCACACGCGGCGACTCGATCCTGGCTCGCGCCTCTCATGGCGCCCGGTCGCCTGCACGTCAGCACCCTGCGCATCCTCGACATGCCGCTCGGCCGCTCGTGGGGCCCGGAAGAACTTGACCAAAAGGTGCCGATGCTCGGGTCGAGTTGCCCGATGGCCCGCCTGGCAGATATGGTGCACCAGGCGGCTGCCTGCCTGTCCGAGGTGCAGCTGGTGGCCACAAAGCACACGGTGCCGGCGCGATTCAACGGGCTGCACGCGGGGTGGGCTGCCCATCTTGACAGCATGGCGGCACAGGTGGCAGATGGCAGTCTGCTACAGCCCACACGCGCTGTGACGCTCGACGCGCGCTGCTGGCTGGCCGGCGATCTTGCCGGCGGTCCACTCACACTGGATGCTCTGAAGCAGGTGCGCGCGCCCCAACCATGCCCCTAGAAGCCAAGGAGCCTCCTTGCATTTACCAATGGCCGTTAATACATGTCTGGAGATAAGCTGGCCTCGTTTCGGATTGAAGCGCGGGCGGCACATCATCACTGCTACGTAACTTCTACTGACATCCTGCACCTGAATGCGCCAACACGTTCCGCCCGCCCGCAGCTGCCCAGCCTCTCCGGCCTGTCCCTCGACCTCGGTACAGACGCCGACGCCGTCGCCCACGTGCTCACAGCGATGACGTCACTGCGCAGCCTGAGCCTGACGTGGGACAACAGGCTGCTGCACCGCGGCCCGTCAACGATGCCAGGGTCGCAGGACCAGGGTGGCTTTGCCGACTGCTTCCTTGCACCGCTGACATCGCTGGTCCACCTCGAGCAGCTGTCCCTGGCGACGCACTTCCCGGCTGCCCTGCCCACCGCCTGCTCCAGCGCCTGGTGCCTCCATCTCCTGGCGAGTCTGACACAGCTGCGTAGCCTCACACTGGCGGTGCAGGTGGGGGAGCTGGCTGGCGCGGCGTGCAGCCTCGGGCGCCTGTCAAACCTGGCCTCGGCCGCGCTCTCCGTGTACTGCTACACCGCAAATGACGCGGGCTGCAGGGCCGGGCTCGAGGCGCTCACATCAGAGCTCGCCCGCCTGCCGCAGCTGCGCGAGCTGTCGCTTGCGCTCCACGTGCACGGCCACAACTTTGACGCACCGCGGGCAGCGTGGGCAGCGCTCCTGCGGCGCTCCTGCGCTCCTGCGGCGCTCCTGTGGCGCTCCTGCGGCGCTCTTGCGCTCCGCCTCGAGCTGATGCCCAGCGGCCGCACGTTGCCGTTGATGGCCGCCGACGTGGCGGCTGGACTGGTGCTGCCGCTGCCGGAGATCCTGGAGCAGCTGCACGAGTGGTGTGTGTTGCGGCGGGTGCCCTCTTTGCGCACGCGCGCAGCCGCGGCCGATGGCCAAGAGGCGCCCGCCGTGCCAGAGGGCGCGACGATGGGCGCTGGCCTCGAGCCTGCTGGCCCAGAACTGGTTGCACTTGCCCCGCTCACATGCGCAGCAGTGCCGCCGGCTGAGCTGTGCCCTCAAGACGTTGCGGCTGCCTCTACCTTCCCGCTGCGGTCGCTGACTGTCGCGCGTGGGGCAGTTGGATCAGGGTCGCCGTGCCTGGTGCTGCACCCGGGCGTGCTGAGCCAGGTGGCACGCCTGCGCTCGCTGCGTCACCTGCGGCTTGAGTTCCAGGCGGCTGTGATGCAGCCTTCCGTGTGGGCTGCAGCAGAGGCGTGTGGTCGCCGCCCCAGCTGCCTGACGTGGCTGGTGCGCGGTCTGCCGCACATGGAGGAGCTGAGCCTGTCATGCCACGGCGTGGTGTTTGTGCCCCAGCAGCTGTTTGCAGAGTGGCACGGGATGCCTTCTGTGCCCGAGGGCGGCAGCACACCCGCGACCTCCACAAACCGGTCGTGGCTGCGCTTTGATGACGCGGCCGCGTGCGCTGCTGCTGGCGGCGCCTGGTCGCGAAGCCTCTCGCTGCTCAGCCTTGTTGGCGTGGACATGGAGGGCCTGACGACGGTGGGCTGGGACGCGCTCGACGCCATGCCATGCCTGCGCACCGTCAACCTGGTGGCTGCCCGCAGGGGCAGGCAGCTGGGGCAGCCATCGTGCCTAGGCAACCAGGCGTGGTGAGGAACGCCGGGTGCGTGTCGATCATTGCCCCCCCCCCCCCCCATTGCCCACACGACCACTGGTGTTTGCAGTTGTGTTTCTTGTTTTCTTCCGTTGTGTCAACTGCCCGGGTTGGGATTGGAGTTGGAGTTGGAGTTGGAGTTGGAAAAAACCCTCATGCCTAGGGGTCCTCCGGGCGCGTACATGTAAAAACTGTAAAAACATACTGGTTGCGCTCCTGTTGCGCTGCGTTTGCGCCACGTCTGCGCCCCCACGGGGCCTAGGTTGCGCCCCCTGCACAAGGTGCCAGGGGCTGGCACAGGGCGCTTCTTTCGCTGGCATGAGTGGCTCAACACTCGGGCAAGGCAGCGGGTGTGGTTGCACAGGGTGTTGTGCCTCAGATCCCCCCAGGCAGGCAGACCCCACTTTGCTTTGCCGATAGATGTACTCGATGCTGAGATGCCCAGCGGACGCGATGGAACAGTGGTGCCAGCCCTTGGCCCACGCCCCCTCATCAGGAAAGCATAGGATAGGATAAATTTGGGCTCAGTAGAGGTCCAGCCACACGTGAACTGTCAGACTGCCATTGTATGACCGCATGTAATCTCTGCTGTCCCCACTGTCGGTTTCTGGCCCCCCTTCCCAACCCGCGGAAGAGGCGCAAATCTACAGCTTCATTCCATAATCTCCAGCTAGAGTCGATCTACATGCTTCGCTTGTTTATGACAATACGCAGAGCGATTATTTGCAGCCTGACACATCTGGGGACGACCGTTGGGCCTCCTTCCCAACACATGTAGCAGTTTTTATGTGGACTCACAAGGGGCAGGGTAGAAAACACCGTTGTCACGCGGGACTGTAATCACAATCGAGCATTTGAATTATGAATCGCTGTGACGCAGGCCCCGCTGCCACCGACGACTATCAGGCAGGGACAGCAGTGGGTGTTCAACCCTCACAACACAACTGGACCTGACTGGCCGGACAGCCTCGACACACACCTACCCCCCAACCGCGCCCCATTCGACCTCGTCCTCGCCCTCCGCGGCCCACTGGCTGAAGAGCTGCCCGGGAGCTGCGACCTCGCATGCCTCTGGCAGCGGCGGCAGCGGCACTGCCACGTGCCTCGCGTAACCAGGCTGCTGCTGCTGATGCTGTGCAAACTGCTGCTGCTGCTGTTGCTGCTGCTGCTGCTGTTGCTGCTGCTTCGGTAACTGTTTCTGATGTGAAAACTGCTGTTGTGCAGCCCATTGCTGTTGTTGCTGCTGTTGGAGCGACGGCGTACCGCTCGCGCTCCCCCTCGCGTCGTTACTCGCCGCGTAAAACGGCGATGCAGACGCCCCCCTCGGGTGGTCGTTTGCATGCGGGGAGGGGGTGCCAGAGCGGAGCGCCGTGTGCTGTGCGTGGTATGGAGTGTCGCCAGAGCCGATTCGGCGAGCGCCTGCTGCTGCTGCCGCGATCGCGCGCACCTGTGGCGCGGGGCGGGGCGGGGCACACAGGGGAGAGGGTTGATGTCAGGGGGGCAGCACATGTTCATTGCAGGGTCGGGGCGACATGCACGCCACCACCGGGTGGAGTGGGGGGCATGCAGCGTGTGCGCAGTGCAGGCTGGCGCGGGGCGGGGCGGGGCACGGGGGAGAGGGGTGAGGCCAGGGTGGCAGCAGCACACGCTCCCAGCAAGAGCGGGGTGATGCACGCCACCACCGGGGGGGGGGGGGGAGGAGGGGGACAAGCAGCGCGTGCGTAAGCGAGCGATGGTAGGCTGGCACGCTGCATAGCCTTGTGGGCTCTCTAGTAGAGCCCCCTTGAGACGTGTAGTCCAGGCCGTAACCCACGCCCCTACGGGCTCTCCAGGCGCGTACATGTCCAACCTGTCCAACCCGCAAGGCCACGCCCTGCCACGCCCTGCCACGCACCTGCTCCATAGACAGCCCGCCGCTCGTGCCCCCGCTCACGGTGGGGCTGCTGCTCCGGCCACTGGGGCCGCTGCTGTTGCCGCTCCCACTCCCACCGCCACCGCCGCCGCCGCCGCTACCGCCGCCGCCACTGCCGCTCGCATGTCGAGCAGCCCCGCCGCATGGCGCGTGGCCATGCGGGGCAGCGTCCCACGACAGGGCGCGGGCCCCGGTGCTGGGGTCTGGGTGGAAGCTTGGGTCGGGCTGAGAGCCAAAGTTGTTGGCGGGCGCGCTGAACCCGACCGCCGCCATGCCACCATGCGTGCGCACGCCGAGGCCGCGCTGCGCTGGCACGGTGAGCGGCAGCGGGGGGGCAGCCGCAGAGAAGCTGGCGCCGTGTGCGCCGCCGCCGCCGTCGCCGCCGCCGTGGCTGTCGACGCGTGTGTCCGCCCACGGTAGCAGTGCGACTGCGGAGCCATTGCCGCCTCCCACGCCGCTGCCGCCGCTGCCGCCGCTGCCAACGTGTGCACGGGAATCGTGCGCCCACGGCGCGTCAGGCGCGTACACGGCCGCATCAGAGCGCCTGCCGCCGCCGCCAGGCGACACGAGCGCCGCCAGGAGATCGTCGTCTGCGATGCTACCGCCGCCGCCTTCGCTGCCGAAACCAACGTCTACGCCGTCGAGCGAGGCGGCGTCCATGCCAGCGAGCACGTCGCAGAGCTCCAGACTCGGGGCCTCGAGCAGCGCGGTGAACGCACAGCCACCACTCACGACGCCCCTGTTGCTGTCACCGCCATCGCCAGTTGTTGCCAGCTGCTGCTGCTGCCAGCTGGTTCCGCCAGCTGCTGCGCCGCCAGCAAGCACGACACTGTTGTCGTGCCCTCCGGCAGGCAGTGCGCCAAGGCCGGCAGCGGCCGCGGAGGTGGCGGGGACTGCTGTGGAGGCAGCCGCGGCTTTCGTTCGGGGCGTCCCATTCAAAAGGTGTCGCTCCTCAGCATCGTGCGCAAGCTGCGGTTGTCCATTTGTCGGCGGCGCCGGTCCACTGACCAACAGAGGCGCAAGGGGGCCCTGCGCATGGGGGGTGTGAGTCATAGGGGCGCGTAATATTAAGAAGCTAGGCGAGCCCGTGTGTGTGTGTGTGTGTGTGTACGTGTGGTGAGCCATGCAGAGAGTGTGTGTGTGCGTGCAGTGCTGAATGTCCTGAACGTGTCTCACTCATCGACCGTGTTGCAGCTGGGACCCCTACCACGAGGCAAGCAGATCAGTACATCCCAGCCCCACCTGCTCCTTCTCTCTAATGTACATATTTGTCTCACTCTCTCACTCTCTCGCTCTCTCACTCTCACTCTCTCTCTTCTTCCCACCTCTTCCGAGCTCTCGCTGTGTGGGGCGCTCCCGTCGCCAACCGTCGATCCGCCTCCGACCCCATGCGAGAGCTCGAGCATGGCGGCAGGTGTCAGCGGGTGCGTGCCCCGCTCCCGCGGCTGCGGCTGCTGCACCGGCTGCCGCTCCTCGCCGCCAGCAACACACGTGGCGGAGGGGCTGGCACTGGCGGGTGGTGCGCCGCATGTCATCGCGCTCGCAGGTGCCGTGCCGGCCGAAGACGACGCGCGCACGAGCGTAGGACTCGGTCGCCTGACCGACGTTGTGTCGGCAGACGCGTCGCTGGAGTGGCGCGCCTGGCGCGCGGGCGACCCTGCAGATGTTGTGTGAGTGTGTGAGAAAGAGTGAGAGTGAGATACAGGGAGAGAGTGAGAGTGGGAGTGGGAGTGGGAGCGAGAGAGAGCGTGGGAGGTAGTGAGAAAGAGAGAGACAACTAGAGAGAGAGAGAGAGAGAGAGAGAGAGAAAGGCGCACCTGCTGCGGCTGCCGCCGCCGCGGCCATGTGGAAGCTGTCGTGCCCCGGCGGCCTGCCGCCGCCCCCGCTCCACACGCCCGTGCCTACGCTGCTGCTCCCGCCGCCAGCGCTCCCACTGCGAGTCGCCGCCGCCGCCGCTGCGGAGTGAGTCACGCCATCGTGCAGCGGCGGCCTGCCTCCACCTCCGCCAACGCCCGTGCCCCCACCAGCGCTCCCACTGCGCATCGCCGTCGCCGCAGCCACCGCAAGGCCCCCGCCGGAACCGACACCGAACGCGCCGGTGTTGGCACTCCCATTGAAACGTGCGCCGGGACCCCCCCCTAGGTCGAGCACGGGCCCCCCGAGGTCGAGCACAAACGGGGAGGGCTTGGACGAGGGCCCGGCCGCTGGGGCGCGGGCAGCTGGTGGGAAGCTGGTGGCAGCTGGTGGGTAGCTGGTGGTAGCTGTTGCCCCGCCGAGAGGCGAGCTCGCTGGCAAGGGGCCACCGCCACCGCCCCCACCACTGCCAGACACGGGCGCCACGCGGCCGCTGCTGGGCATGCGAATCACGCCGCCACCGCCACCGCCGCCGCCCGGCAGAGCAGCAACACCGGGGCCGGATGTCGACACGGCGCCCCAGCCGACGTGCGCTGGCGCGGGGCCGCCGCCGCCGCTGGCCATGCCCCCGCTGCCCCGCGCCCCCGCGCCAGCCGGCACGCCAGCCGCGCTCCCGCTTCTGCTGCGCTCCCTCTGCTTGCTGGCCGCCTGCGCGGCGGCAAACGCTGCGGCGGCCGTGGCAGCGACCCCTGCTGCTGCCGCTCCACCACCGCCACCCCCAGCGCCAGCGCCACTCAAACCAGCGCCTCCGGCACCAGCACCAGCATGAGCGTAACCAGCACCGCCACCACCGCCCGCTGCGGCCGTGGCCGCG
>VFSX01000420.1:94235-154060 GCA_016618255.1 Chlamydomonas sp. UWO 241
TCCGCAGGCGCCGCCGGCGCCGCCGCTTGCGTCGTCGGCGGCGGTGGTGTCGCCGCCGTCCGGAGGCTTGGCAACGCCCATCTCGAGCTCGTCGCTGGAGTTGGAGGCCTGAGGGGGGGAGGAGGGGGGCGGGGTGGGTGGGTGGGTGATGGTGGTGGTTGCGAGTGTGTGGGGGGGGGGAGAGCGTTTGTGACGTAGGAGTGTGTGCGTTTGTGTATGTGTGTGTGTGGGGTGGTGGCATATGAATCGTTTCTACTACCCCTTCGTGTTTCCGTTGCCCAACGCGCAACCCGCGAACCTGCGACACTGGGTTGAGATTGGCCGCTTCGGGCTGGCGCTGCAGGTCGATGTCGCGAGAATTTCGACCCCAAAAGTGTGAAATTGCCACCATCGGGTTGAGGTTGAGGAAGTGAGCTGTGAGGCCCGGACCATTGGGCCATTGCGCCATTGGGCCACAATTCCCCCAAGATCCCTAGCGGGACCACTTTCACCCCTCACATTTCTGCATCTTCGAGAGATGAGTGAGCTCGCGATGGCCCCCCCCCCGGTCGTCCATCTTCTAGCCAAGTTGTGCGGACCCCCGTTTCGCTTCCTAGCGTATGCCGTGCTCCAACAGCCATCGTGCTGATGGCCATGCATACGGATCGACGCCCCCTCCCCCCGTATGTTCTAGCTAGGCAAGTGTGCGTGGGCAAGAGGACACACCTTTCGCTTTCTAACGTATGCCATGCCGCCAGCGACCATCATGCTGATGGCGATGGCTGCTACGACCGGACCGATGACGACAGCGACGTTGAAGCTGGAGCCTGCGTGTGTGTGTGTGTGTGTGTGTCGGCGATGCTGATGCCGGAGCCTGCGCGTGTACGTGTGTGTGTGTGCGTGTGCGTGTGTCGACAATTTTGATGGCGACGACCGGACCGATAATGACAGTGACGTTGAAGCTGGAGCCTGCCTGCGTGTGTGTGTGCGCGCGCGTGTGTGTGTGTGTGTCAGTGATGTTGATGCTGGAGCCTGTGTGCGTGTGCGTGTGTGTGCATGTCTTTGTGTGTGTCGGCAATGTTGATGGCGACGGCCGCTACGACCGGACCGATGACGACAGCGACGTTGAAGCTGGAGCCTGTGTGTGTGTGTGTGTGTGTGTGTGTCAGCGATGCTGATGCTGGAGCCTGGACGTGTGTGTGTGTGTGTGCGTGTGTTGGCAATGTGATGGCGGCGGCCGCTACGACCGGACCGATGACGACAGCGACGTTGAAGCTGGAGCCTGCGTGTGTGTGTGTGCGCGCGCGCGCGTGTGTGATAGTGTGTGTGTCAGTGATTTGATGATGGAGCCTGTGTGCGTGTGTGTGCATGTGTTTGTGTATGTCGGCAATGTTGATGGCGACGGCCGCTACGATCGATGATGGCGTCAACGTTGAAGCTGGAGCCTGCGTGTGCACGTGTGTGTGTGTGTGTGTGTGTCAGCGATGCTGATGCTGGAGCCTCTGTGTGCGTGTGCGTGTGTGTTTGTGTGTCAGCAATGTTGACAGCGACGGCCGCTACGACCGCACCGATGATAACGGCGTTGAAGCTGGAGCCTGCGTATGTATGCGAGGTCGCTTGGTTGGGGGGGGGGTGAGAAGACACGTTTAGAGAGGGCAGCGATACAAGTGTCTCCACCAGAGGAGCATCCATTGATACATATTTTTTGCTCTAGGACTACGCGTTGGCAGGCATCCGGCTGGCGGCTGGTGGCCACCGCCCCTCACACGTGATTGTTAAGGCCGTAACTGGCATTGAGTCTAGGCGGTGGTACGAAGACAAGAAGATATGTTTGCGGGAAAGGCGATGTTACTGTAACTGCGTTGACACTTCACACACAAGAGTACACAAAGTGTGTAGGCCCACACTCACCACTGTGCTGTCCAGGCGCTGGCTGCGGCGACGCGCCCGTTGGGGTGGTCAGCCCAGGAGTGCCCCCCCCCCCTTGCAGTGGGCGACGGGCGGCTGCATTCGCATGCGTGCACACACACACACACACACATACAAACACACATGACACACACACACGTGCCCCGCTCACCGCTCTGCTGTCCGGGCGCTGGCAGCGGAGACGGGCCCCTCTGGGTAGTCGTCCTAGGAGTGCCCCCACCACCACCACCTGCAGTGGGCCACGGGCGGCTGCATTTGCATGCGTGCACACACACACACACACACACACACACACACACACGTGCACCACTCACCGCTTTGCTGTCCGGGCGCTGGCTGTGGCGATGGGCCTGTTGGGGTTGTCGTCCCGGTGTTGCCTCCTGGGCCTCCGCCTGTGGGCGGTGGTGTGTGTGTGTGTGTGTGTGTGTGTGTGTGCATGGTGCCTCCGGTGCCCAGGGTTGCACAACAAGGAACACGGTAGAGAACACGGTGACACGATACGATACAAAACACGGTATTTTTTGGGGAGAACACGGTGGGAGAACACGGTGGGAGAGCACGGTTTTGCAGTTAAGCACCACAAACGTGTGCGAGCACACGCGACAACACCGTGGCGTCAACACGCATGTGCCGCAGCAGCATGGCTACTCTACTACTAGTAGCCTTAGCCTTAATTCATGAGCAGTGGCCCTGAGCCAAGGCGTAATTTGCCGCGGTCAGAGTCGCTGTCGGTCAGTTGACCATCTCCTTGTCTCCCTCCACTGCCAGCGTCTGCTGCTTCTCCCCCACCTCCATCTGCTGCACCACACCAACATCACTAGTGTACTCATGAGGGGGGTTCCATAGGTTAAAGTCTCATATCAAACTTCAAAATCTGCAGGGAGCTACAGCAAGGTCAATGCTTCACGACACTTTAGTTTGACCAACTGTAGCTTTTAGGCGGTTAGGTCGAAGCAGATGATATTGAGGCATATGAAAAGCCCTTGACGAGTAGAATAATGCAGGATCTTTCAGAGCTCGATTCGGCGTAGAATTGTGGTTTTACGGCGGCCACACTTCCACCGTTCACACTTCCGCCGTTGGCCGTGTTCCGTGTCGTGTTTCCGTGTTCCGGAAACACGATACGAAACACGGTAAAAGGCGGAAAACACGGCGTGTTGTGCAAGCCCGCCGGTGCCTCCACCTGCGGGCGTTTTTGTGTATGTATGTGCGCGCGTGCGTGTGTGTGTATGTGCGGTGCCTCCTGGGTTTCTGCTTGCGGGCGGTGGTGCGTGCGTGTTTGTGTGTGTGTGTGTGTGCGCGCGCACGTGTGCGCGCTGCCACAGCTTCTGCCTGGCTGCTACTAAAGGATGCGGGATGCAATGCGGGTGCTGGTGTGTGGTGTGTGTGTGTGGTGGTGGTGGTGGGGGCTTACCTTGTGGCGGCTGCGTGCGCATCGCAGCGGTGAACGTGCATCCGGTGCTGACCCCCACACTCGCGACGGCCGCGATGCTGCCGAGGATACCTTGGAGCGCTCCGGGCGTCTGGGCAGCGACGGAACCGCACAAGCTGTGTGTGCGCGGGGGGGGGGGCAGAGGGGTACAAGGGGTGTTATGGTGGTGATAGCGATGGGTGTGGGGAGGGGGGAAGGGGGTCGCGATGCTGCTGAGGATGCGCAGGAGCGCCTCGGGCGTCTGGGCAGCGACGAAACCGCACAAGCTGTGTGTGTGGGGCGGAGCGGGTCAGGGGGGCCTGGGGTATGAGGAGTGCTGTTGTGGTGATGGCGATGGGGGAGGGGGGTGAGAGGCTGGCGATGCTGCCGAGGATGCGCTGGAGTGCGCCGGGCATGTGGGCAGCGACGGAACCACACCAGCTGTGTGTGTGTGTGTGGGGGGGGGGAGCGAAGGGGGTAAGGGGGCCTGGGGTTTTAGGGGTGTTGTGATGATGGCGATGGGGGAGGGGGGGGGATGGGGTAGCGATGCTGCCGAGGATGCGCTAGAGTGCGCCGGGCGTCTGGGCGGAGACTGAGTCGCACAAGCTGCGCGTGAGGAGCGCGGATGGGGGTGGGTTGGTGGGTGGGTTAGGACGCACACCAACGCACACACACACACACACGCGCACGCACGCAAACACACACGCACATTCAATTCCACACACACACGCACATGCGCGCATGCACGCACACACAAGTACACACACACACACACCTGGTGGGCGCTAAGCCGCCGCTTGCTGCACTCGCGGGGACCTGGCTGAATGAGTAGTCAGTGCGCATTTCTGCAGACACCATGACATCCTGCGTTAGGGGGGATTTAGGTTTTAAGGTGTGAAAGATGTTGGGGTTAATGCATGGTTTAGGGTGACTGGTTTAAACAAGCGGGGCTACTAAGCAATGGGTTTGGGGAGGTGTGAATGCGTTGCTGTATGAACAAGTAGACGGCGCGCATCTCGGCAGACACCATGACGTTTTGGCATTGGGGGGTTGGGGTTCAGGGTTAGGGCAAGGCAAGACAAGGCGAGGCAAGGCAAGGCAAGGCGAGGCAAAGGCTTGCGCTACACGCGTACAAGCACACCGTCCACTGCATGCCCCCCTCCACCACCACCACACACAAAAGGGCACATGGGCGTGGGCCTGGGGTTGACAGGAGACAGAGGGTCGGGAGGGTTCCAGCCCTGGCAAACCTCAAACGGGGTTCGGCCTGTGGGAAGGTGTATTTGCGGGCTAGATGCGATGAAGAGAGCAAGGCAAAGGCTTACCGTGCGCGCGTACGGGCACACTGTCGACTGAGTGCTACCTCACCCTCCCCCCCACACACACAAGGGCACATGGGCGAGGGATGTGTACGTGCGGGCAAGAGGCGATGGGGAGAGCAAGTACGACAAAGGCTTACCGTGCGCGCATACGGGCAAACAGTGCCCGCGTACTTTGCTGTGAATCGGGACAGCACGTCGGCGGCGGCTGCGGCCACGGCCCACACGTTGCCGCCTCCGGGGGACTGCAAGCAGACGGGACGTGTTGGCAGTGAGTGGTGACAAAGTGAGCGAGCGAAGTGCGTGCGGCCGTGCACGCGGGCGGTTGATGCAAACAGGAGGGGTACACGTGGAGGGGTACACGTGCGTACACGTGGAGGGGTGGTGGGAGAGGGATGGGTTAAGGACATGTGCCCCCCCCCCCCCCCCCGACCACCACACACACACACACCTGCAGCGTGAATGAAAGCCGTTGCGGCGCCCCCTCGCACGTGTACGGCGGCGCAACAGCCCCTGTGTTCCCGGAGTAGTCTCCGAGGAAGCCGCCGGGGGCGTAGTGGACGGCCGCAGCCTGCCGCAGCGCGCGGGCGCGGCCGCGGCGGGGAGCCACCGGGATTGCCGCTTCTCCGTGGGGCGAACTTGACGAGGCAAGGCGTGGGGATGCGCTGGCGCCCGCCCGTTGGCGCGCCTCCGGCGCCGCTCCCTCCTGCAGCCGCCGCCGCCTCCGCCGGTCGTCGTCGCCTTCGTGGTCGTCTTTGTCATCGCCCTTGTCGTCGTCTTCGTCGTCGCTCCCATCATCACCCTCGTCATCGGCTGACCCAACGCCCTCGTTGTAGTTGCCGCCGTCGCCGTCGCGTTCGTTGATACTGTCCTCTTCGCCTCCGTCGTCTTCGTCGTCGTCGCCGTCCGCATTGAAGCACCTCTGCAGGCAGGGAGCGCGCGGCGAGGTCGGGACGGCACGGCACAGCACGGCACCACCTCACCACACCCACCACCTCACCACACCCACCACTTTCGCAACTGCATCTGTTCACGCCACACCATGGCCACACTATGCCGCACCCCACCACGCCGCACCACACCGCACCACATGACACCGCCCCATCCCACCAGCACGCCCCACGCCCTACAGCCCTCGACAGGCCTTGGAAAACAACTCGCCGCGCCATGAACCGCAATTTCGTCGTCATCATCACCATCGCGGTCATCGCTGTGACGTTCAGCAAACAAGTCGCCCTTCCCGCAGCTGCCCCCCCCCCACACACACACCCATCCGGGCTAACATGACAGAAACGACTCACCGCGCCATCAAATGCAAAATCGTCGTCGTCGTCGTCATCGTGGTCGTCGCGGTCACGTTCTGCAAACAGGTCGCCCTCCAGCTCAGTCAGGAGGTCGAGGTCGCACGAGTCGCGCGCCTGAACATGGTGGAATGGGGTGTGTGTCAAATGGCGACACGGGGTGGTCCAGCTCAGCCACGACACAAGGGCCAAGTGGTGACAGCTGCAGCCGTCCAGTCCGGGGGGACTAGATCGACCCGGGAGATGGCACGCAGGGGCCAAGTTTTGTACAGCTGCCGGCCTCCAGTCCAGGGGTGCGCAAGCGCATGTCCAACACGCCAACACGGGCGTCCGGCGGACTGTAAAATTGGCCAGGGACTGACCGGTGGCGGCGGCGCAACCCGGCGTGAGGGTCGTCCTGTCCCCCGCGGGTCTGATCCTCCTCGTACCCCATATAAGAGCGACCGCGTCACGCACTCGAGGCTTACCGGTGGCGGGGGCGGCGGCGCGGGGAGCGTCGGGTCCACCGTGTCCTGCACCGAGCTCTTGCGCTGAGTCACGTTGACCTGCGCGGCGAAGTCACAGACAGGTGGGCAGGTAGGTGTGAGGGCTCTCTCTTATGTCTGCAAGCCTGGCGGGGTGTGCGCGTGCAAGACCCCCCTTCCCCTCCCTGGTGTCCTGCAACGCGCTCTTGCATAACTGACATGCACGGCGAAGCCACCAGCAGCAGTAACGAGGTTGTCTCTGCCTGGAGGCGTAAGGCGGAGGGAAAGGGGTGCGCGTGAGAAGCCGGCGCCCCCGCCCCCGGCCGACGTAGCGAAATCCACATCGAAACAAAATTCACAACTCAAATTCGAATCCAATCAAAAAATCCACCCCCGCCCCGCCCACCTCGCATCCATCCATCAGACCGCCACAGGAAAGAGACAACACCATGATTACCTAGATATAGCCTGCCTGCCCACCTGAAACGTGAGCATCCATGTCGTGATCGTCACGTTAGCGCCCCCGCCACCAGCCGTCGTCGTCGCGAGCGCGCCGTTGCTGATGGCGAAGAGCTTGGCCGCCAGCTCTGCCTCTAGTGCTTCGTGAGCATTGGCCGCGTCCATGTCCCCCGGTGGCGCTGCAGGGGTTGCATGCGTTCAGGGGAGGTGTGAGCTAGCGTGCTTGCTGAAGGTGAATCCCTGGCCCGCCAGCTCTCGCTCTAGTGAGTCATCAGCACCGGCCACGTCCATGTCCCCAGGTGGCACTGCATGTGATGTATGCGTTTAGGGGGTGCGTGAGCTAGCACGGCTGATGATAGCGGACAGGTTGACGTCTAGTACAAGTCCCCCCCGGTGGCGCTGCAGGGGTTTGCATGCATGGCATGTGTTGAGTTGTTGTTACGCCAAGGTGGCTGCTGGTGGTTGGCGGTCGCAAACGGTGGGCAGTTTGACCTCCATCTCTCGCTCTAGTGAGTCATGAGCACTGGCCATGTCCCTAGGTGGCGCTGCATGGGTCGCATGCATGCATTTGTTGAGTCGTTGTTGCGCCAAGGCACTGCCAGGCGGGGACCGTTCCAGTCAGCGCCAGTCGGCTCTGCCGGCTTGACTGGCCACAAGGCCACTACTGTGACCCTGAGGAAGGTCCTCTCCTATATGCTCCTTGCCAGACATGTCTCTCAGAGACCGCTGTTTGGGGTAGTCTAGCCGGCGGGAGCGGTAGTCTATCGGCCGGGAGCCGGCGGTACTCTAGTACTAAAGTGTGCTGGAGTATCGGCGGGTGTCTCCAGTAGAAGAGTAGCCTGCTTAGCTGGAAACCCCGTGTTACTGTTACTGCGCCAAGGCGGCTGCTGGTGGTCGGTGATGGCGGGCAGCTTGAACTCCAGCTCAGCCTCTAGTGTCGCGTGAGCACTAGCCGCGTCCATGTCGCCCGGTGGCGCTGCAGGGGTTGCATGCATTCAATCATTTGTTGGGTTGTTGTTACGCCAGGGTGGCTGCTGAAGGTTGCTGATGGCGGAAAGACAGCTCCGACTCGTAATGGCTCTGCATCTTCATGTGCGGGGTTGGCTTTCATGCATACACAGACACACCCACGTACCAACGCACCCACATAAACACCCACCCACGCACGCACACATATACACACACGCACGCGCACAGGCACAGGCACACGCGCACGCATACACAAACGCCCTCCCTCCCTTCCTCTCAGCACCCCGCCCCCCTCCTCACCGTTGTAAGCGGGGGTTGTTGCGTTCGGGTCTGGGAGTGGTGCCGGCGATGGCCGGGTGTTTGACAGCGTCATCGGAATGCCGAACCCGTTCGGAAGCGTGAGCACAACGGAGACCGACACGCTGAGCTGCCCCCCGTCGCCTCCGCCCTGGGCGGTCGGCAACGTCACGTTGAGCGTGGCGTTGAGGGCGGCCAGCGGCGGGGGCGGCGGCGGGCGGGGCGCGGGCGGGGGCGGCGCTGGGTGCATGGAAGAGGGGGCGGGGTGGCGTGGGCGGGGGTGGGTCAACGGTGTCGCTTGGCCGTCGTGCGTGTGCATGTGCGTGTGTGCGTGTGTGTGCTGCTTGTGTGCGATGCGCGTGTGTGTGTGTTGTGTGTGTGTGTGTGTGTGTGTGTGCGTGCTTGTTGGTCCATGTGCTCCATGCTCAACATCGCATGCAACCAGTGTGTGTTGCGGTGTTGTGTGCAGGGTGAAGCGGTGATGCGGTTTTGTGCATGGTGACGCGTGCCACACCTGCGGCCGTCTGTGACAGTCGCCGCACGGCATGCTGCTCCAGCTGCAGCAAATGCTCCTGTGGGTCGGCATGCTGCCCGCCCGCGGCAAGATGCCCCTGCCTCCTGGCCACAGCTCTGCTCGCATGGCCTGCATGCATGCCATGCAGTGAGGCGTTTCCGTCAGTCCACCAGTGCACCAGTCCACCAAGCATGCTCGAGACGGGGAAAACACCGTGGGCTGCAGTCCCTGGGTCCCTGCATCGCACGCACCGTTAAGCAGACCGGAGAGAAGCAGCAGGAGCAACAGCACGCGAGTGCCACGTCGTCGCTGCTCTCCTCCCGAGATATAGATATCACAACCCTCTCTGATGCCACGTGACATGCTGCTCGGAGCAGGCGGCGCCTACGGCATGCCTGCGCCCTCTTCCCCCCCCAGACTTCGGCACCCAAGCTCAAGCAGCCGCCAAACAGGCGTGGCCTTATTCCGGGTTTCTTGTGGGGGTGCTGCCGTTCGCAGTTGGAGGGTGAGAAGTTGTTTCAATCGGCTCGAAACCCGGTACGAGGTACGAGGTATGCCACGCTGGCTGGCACACTCTTTCAGGATTTGGCTAGCTAGCTCTTTCAGTTCGTAAGATTAGGATTAAGCTAGCTAGCCGATGATGATGGCCGCTGGACCCCTAAACAATAGGTGATAGGTGATGAGTTTCCGGGGCTTTCAGTTCGGAGAAGGTTCCTCGTAGTGCTCCAAGCAGTACGCAACACCATGGCGTATGCAGTGTAGGCCATGCCCAAGCGGCTTTGCCTAGCCCGCATCACGAGAAACAGTTGCAGTTCGGGACGGCCGAAAAACGAAGTTCGGAAATTGAAAAACGCAAAATCACAGAACTGGAAGGGCCTCGGTTGCGCTGCACATCCTAGACCTTGCTCTTATGCTATACATCAACGTCAACGAAAGCCTGGCTGAGGGCCGGAAGGGGCCAGCCGCTGCCGACTTGAGTGGTGTGCTAGCCCCCCAGTGCACGCACGGATCTGCTGTCGCAGCCAAAAACTTACACGTGCCTATGTGAAGGCGTGCGTGGGCGGGATGGGCATGTAGTGGCGCGCGGGCGCTGTGCATTGGCCACAGGGTGGTTGGAACCACAACATAGAACCATGTTGCCCCACATGTTGCCCCGCAGCTGTCACCACCACTGGCCGTCGCCCCTGGCGTGCGCCTTCTACTACCATAGTGACACGCTCATTGGAGGGTACGATGACGCTCGTGGTGCCCGCCACCGCATGTGGGTGGCGCTTCCGTGTGGCATCCCCCCTTTTTCTGTTGGCAGGTCTTCAGGACTGCTTCCTCTAAGTCCTGCTGGAGCTTTGGAACCGAACGCGTGCCCGCCAGAGAGTGGATTGTAAAAACTCATCATCATCAAATGTATCGCAAGGCAAGGAAAATGCGCGTATATGCTGAACTCACTCAAGACTGCATGGATTCTGACGACTGGAATTACATTGGGTGTCGGGCGGTGTTTGTTGGGTCTTGAGCAGCACTGTGGTAATGGAAGCTGGTCCACACTTCCTCACACTGTGGACCGAGCGCACACTCTTTCAGTTACGCAACAACTTGATTGGCTGACGACAGAATGCTGAGCCCCGATGGCGCATGGACTGCAGAGCTGAAGGGTCGACTTGGGCATCGGAGACTAACGGCAGTTGGAGAAGGTTCCTGTAGTGCTCCCCGCAGCAGTACACCCCAGGCTGTCAAGAGAACACACACACCGGAAAAAAAATCGAACCAAAATCACCACCTACATTTGAAAAAAAACCGTAAGTCTGCGGCATCAAGATCTGACGCCGGCCCAAGCCGAAGATCGAAGCAGGAGCCTCGTCGCCGTCATCGCCAGCAGAGGCAGAGCCTTGCGCGAAGGTGCAGCACCAGCGTCAGTCGAAGGCATCAGCAGGAGCATCAGCAGGAGCATTAGAGTCGGGGCGCAGCAGCGTCCCTGGTGCTGGCGTGGGGCATCAGCCACAGGAGCAGCAGTGCGTGGCTGGGGAGCTGCTGCTGCTGCTGCCTGGGGCGTGCCCTCTTCAGGCTCAGCCATGGATGCTGCGCTTGCTGCTGCTGCCTGCCTGCTGCTGCCTGTGCCTGCTGCTGCCTGGGGCGTGCCCTCACCAGACGCAGCTGTGGGCGCTGCGCCTGCTGCTGCTGCCTGCCTGCTGCTGCCTGCGCCTGCTGCTGCCTGGGTCGTGCCCTCACCAGATGCAACCATGGGCGCTGCGCCTGATGAAGCCGCCTGGGGAGCTGCTGCCTGAAGCGCGCCCTATTCAGACGCAGCCGCTGCGGACGCTGTGCCTGGTGCAGCCGCAGCCGCTGCCTCGCCCGGGAAGTTGAGCCTGACAGCTGCTCCGTGCATCTGTGCAGTCGCACGGTCGTACGCCCTGGCTGCGTCCTCCTCGGAAGCAAAGGACCCGAGGTGCTGCTTGCTCTTGGTCATTGGGTCGTGCAGGTACGCCTCCCAAGCAGAGCGAGCCTTGTGCCAGCTGACGCCGACAAAGCGCGAGCTGCCGCGCTGCTTCCGGTTCTCTCCCACGGGTGCAGTCTCTTTTGGCGTGGCGCAGGTGCCGACGTGCTGCACGTGGGCATTGAGAGAGACGCGGCCCTTCGGCCTGCCTGGCTTCCTGCAAGCGCCCTGGCTGGTAGATGGGCCGGCCTCTTCTCTGCCGCTGCCAGCAGCAGAGACCACCGCCTGCGAGTGAGGCACGGCCTGTGTCTCTGCGGTGGCCGCACCCACCATGTGCGCGCTGCCGCCCTCTGCCCGCGATGCGGCTCCTCTCCCCCCCGCGGCGGCAGCGCCGGCACCAGAAGACAGGTCGCCTTCCGTGGGCGCGGCTGCACGCGCAGTGAAGGCTGTGCCGCACTGGAACTGTTGAGCGCCTCGACCTGGTTGAGGGCCTTGACGGGGTCGACGGCCTTGACACTCTGCAGAGCCTCGAGCAGGTACAGAGCCTGGTCCACTTTCCCGCTCGCGCCCGCCTGCAGCTGTGAGCGCGAGCCCCGGCGCAGACGCCGCGGTGCCAGTGCTGCCTGTGGTACCACCTCCAGCACTGCCGATCTGCTCCCTGGTGCTGCCGGCCAGTCCTGCGCGAGCGCCGCAAGCCGAAGTCAGCAGCGACAGCTCCCGCGTGATCGCTGCCTGCTGCTGCATCAGCGCGACCGTGCGCTCGAGCTGCGCCACGTGTGTGGCGCGCTCGCAATTGGTCCAGCTGATCTCGTTACCCGTCCAGAAGGGCTGCGCACACCAAGAGGTAAAAGCAGGTCAGAGGACGCTTCCTTTCAGGGCCTGGAACCCACTCCCGCAGCCCCAGGTTCCACAATGCCCTCCCTCAGGCCTCGGCCAGGCCCCTGTCCAAGGCCTAGTGCTTGCACCCGCCCCCGACAGGCAGCTGGCTGTTCCCATGCAAGCACCCAGACCCTGCCCCTGAGGTGCACTTGCACCCGCCACGCACCGCGCCATAGCTGTAGCGCAGGTCATCTCCGTCGAACACATCCCGTTTCGCAATCATGAAGGGGAACGCCCAGCCGCCCACTGGATCGATGAGCTCTGCGCTCTGGTCGGAGCGTGGCCGCTTGGCAGGACGTGCGGCGCCCCAGCCCTCGCGCTTGCGCCGCTCCAGCCACGCTGCCAGGGTGTGTGCACGCGTGGAGATGGGGGTGAGAGGGGCGCGAGAGGCGGCGCATGCGCTGCTTCATCAGAGGCGGCAGCAACAGCAACAGTAGAGCAGCAGCGGTGGTGCCAGCAGCGGCGTGGGGAGTAGCCACACCTGTGCCAGCAGCAGCAGCAGCAGCAGCAGCAGCAGCGGCACCGACATGCACAGCCTGGTCCTCTCGCATGCGATGCCATGCGCTCATTCTCCACATGACTCACCCAACGGCACCGCGAGTGCGCGCACATTGACGATGGCCGCGTTGGCGCGGCTCATCTTGCCCGCGTGGCCGTTGGCAGCGCGGCCACCAGTACCGCCGCCCGCGCCCGCACCAGGCGCGCCACCGCCACCGCTCGGTGGAAGCAGCCGGTCGTTGACGACGCACATGAGGTTGCCGCAGCTGCCGGGCGGGAACGCAGACATGATGAGCTGGTACTTGTCGTCTGCCACACTCGCGTCCTTGCTGCTGTCACGGAAGCGGTACTGTACCGCGGGGACGCCGTCCCACAGCTCGTCCGCCTGCGTTTTCAGGGGGCAGCATGGTATCAGAGAGAGCAGATGCTGGGCGAAATGAGCCAGGCAGGGAGGGCCGAAGCGAGCAGCGGGTCACAGCCATGCGTGCAATGCAAGCACCGCCGTCGGTTTTAGGCAGGGCAGCATGAGATCAGGAGGCGGCGAGCAAAGGGAGAGGCTCGTTGCCTTTCCCTTCGCTGCCAGCTATATGGTTAGGCTGGAACACGAAGAGAAGGAATGGCGGCAAGCTGCCAGCACTGCCATTGCTACAACCGTAGTGCCCCGCCCTACCACAGCCCCCTTTTTTGTTACCCGGCGATACAAGCCACACCCACTGTGTAATAGCGTGGTTATAATGCAATACAATTTGCGAAAATTTTATTGCACTGTAACAAAGCCATCACACTGTGGGTGTAGCGTGTACCGCCGGGGTAACAACATGTGGGGCTGTGGTAGGGACTGCCATTGCTACAACCGTAGTGCCCCGAGACAGAGGAGACGCGAGAATTTGGAGGCAAGGAAAGCGGCCGCTCCAATGACACCGCCGGCACGCACCCCCCTTGTGTGGGACACACATTGTAGGGCAAGCACGGACGCGCCATCACCACCCATTGTGAGCATCATCACCTTGCACCGCGGGTTGAACTCGCTCAGGGGCACGTCTCCCGCATAGCTCTCGAGCCCGTGCTCCCAGAACGCGGCACGCACGCCCGGGTCGCTTGCGAGCTCCAGCGGAGTGCCATCCGGCAGGCTTGGCGTGAACCTTTGTAAAGGCATGCGTGGGTCACAGGTAAGATCAGGTAAGATGGCATGCATGCGCCACAGGTAAGATCATAAGGTAAGATGGCATGCGTGGGTCACGCAGGTCAGATCAGACAACGAGCGCAGCAGATCGGCGGAATGCCCTCCGGCAGGCTCGGCGTGAACCTTGGCAAAGGCATGTGCGGTTCACGCAGGTTAGATCAGACAACGTGCACAATGTTGTGTTCAGCCGAATGAGATGCCAAGAGCGCACGCACAGACGGCGTGCGGACCGCCCCTGGATGAGAGCCCATTTCCCGGCACAGTCAGATCGTATCAGTTCACGGGTCACGCAGGTTTGATCAGACAACGCGCGCAGCAGGTCGAATCAGATATGGGGAGCGCACGCACAGACGCCGCGACGACCGCCCCTGGATGAGAGCCCACCGCGCCCATGACCCGCACGATTAGATTTCATGTCAGATCAGGTATGAAGAGCACACAAAGGCATGCGTGGGCCATGCAGGTTGGATCAGACAACGAGCGCAGCAGGTCGAATCAGATACGAAGAGCGCACGCACAGAGACGGCGTGCAGACCACCCTCTCGATGCGAGCCCGCCGCGCCCATGACCCGGCATGGTCAGACCTCAGATCAGATCAGGTATGACGAGCATGCATGCATAGGCAGCGTGCGGATGAGTGCCCCTGAGAAGAGAGCTAGCTGCGCCCATTACCCGGCACGGTCAGACCTCAGATCAGATCAGGTATGACGAGCATGCATAGGCAGCGAGCAGATGAGAGCCCCTGAGAAGAGAGCCCACCACGCCCATAACCTGGAACAGTCCGATCAGATTGGATCAGATCTGAAGAGCTTGCATTGAGATAGTGTGGAGGCAGTAGTAAGGATTAGAGCCCTCCAAAGGTGGCCCACCGCGCCCATAACCCGGCACAGTCCGACCGGATCAGGTATGACGAGCATGCATAAGCAGCGTGCGGACAAGAGCCCCTGAGAAGAGAGCCCACCGCGCCCATAACCTGGATCATATCTGAAGAGCATGCAGCCGCGCCACACCGATAGCTGTTGCACACCCATAGCCGCTGCACGCCTGGACGTGCCCCGATGCCCTCCCCACTCGCTCACCCAACCATATCTGGTGGAGGCCCAGGGGAAGCGTTCCGGGTGCGTGCAAATCCTGGGCTGCCCCCCGACCCCCCCCCCCCCCTGCAAGGAGGCAACTGGCATACACACGCTGCCTGTTAGGTGCGCTTGCACACGACTGCAACTACCGACAACAAAGCTGCGGGCCTTCCCTTATCTGACACGGATGTGTGCGCACCAGTCGGGCGGGGCTGCCGCTCGCAGCGCCTTGTAGCGGTACGTGAAGTGGCACTTGCCCTGAGGAGGCAGGCGGCGGCAGGTGACAATGCGCGTCAAACAGGGCTCTAGGAGTATGCTGTGGAGCCGTTGGCCCTGAAAACTTAGCAGCCAAGTAGCCAAGCAAGGCGTATTTGTCACACGGCAGGTGGTGGCAGAGGCAGGGGCACGAGAGGCGGCGCCAGTGCAGGCAGACAGAGGCAGCAGGCCGGCAGGCAGGGGCAGCGGGCAGGTAGGAGGGGCAGCAGGCAGGCAGGCCGGCCGGCCGGCGGGCAGTCAGAGGCAGCAAACAGGCAGGCAGGCAGGCAGGCAAAGGCAGCAGGCAGGCGGGCAGAGGCAGCAGGCAGGCAGGCAGGCAGGCGGGCAGGCAGGCCGGCAGGCGGGCAGAGTCAGCAGGCAGGCAGAGTCAGCAGGCAGGCAGATACATCAGAGGCAGGCAGCAGGCAGCAGGCAGCAGGCAGCACAGACTCGACAGAGGCGCGAATGGCGGCGCCACCACAGCATCGCTGGAAGTGCCATAGCGCCCCACCCGAAAAGACAGCCACCGCCCCGCATGGTGCGCGCCGAGCAAGGCTGCCGCGCGTGGCAAGCCCCCCTGTGCCTGCCACCTAGCTCCTATGCTCTCGAAAGACACACGCTAATGCTGCTGAAGTGAGGTGCGGCTGATCAACCAGCAGTGGGCCTTCACAGTCATCTAAGCGCTGAGATGACTGTGAAGGCCCACTGCTGGTTTATCAGCCTCACCTCACTTCAACGAATGCCCCATCAGAACAGGACGACCAGCGCCCCACCTGGTATGCTCCCAGCAGGCTGCCGCGCACGGCAATCAGCTCCTGCTGCTGCCCCTGCCGCCCGCCGCCTGGCATCCTTTGTCGACGGCCACAGGCCCTTAACCCCATATCCACAGGATCCCAGTCCAATACGACCCACTGCAAGCGGCTCCTGCTGACCCCCTGTGCCGCCCACCTGCCGCCTCCTTTGCCGACGGTCACAGGCCCACCCCATATCTACTAAGGAGCACAGTCCAATATGACCCACCTGGTATGCTCCAAGCATGCTGCCGCGCACGGCAATCGGCTCCTGCTGCTGCCCCCTGTGCCGTCGACCTGCCGCCTCTTTTGTCGACAGAAGCACACCGCGCTGGCCGTGCAGCGGCGTGCGCGGGTCGTCAACGCCGACGGTGTACGCGCGTGCGGCCGGGTGGCTGGGCAGCTTGGGCGGCAGGTTCATGACGACCTGTGTGGGCAGTGTGGGGGAGGGAAGTGTGGGTGTGTGGGGTGTGGAGGGCGTGAATGGGCGGCCGGCCGGACGGCGATGGACGCGCTTTGGGGGCGATGTGCAGTGCATGTGGGCACTGCATGCGTGCGGTGGGCTTGCATGACCTGTCATGAGCTCGCATGGGCTTGCTCTGGTCTGATTATCATCAGGTCTGATCTGATCTGGTCTGATCTGGTCTGATCCAATCTACGCTCCAGGCGTGGCTCTGATGTGGCGCTGCCCACCTCTGCGAGTGTGGGCTCGCGCCCCAGCCTCCGCCATACCCACGCGCCCACCAGCTCCTCCAGCTCCTCCAGCAGCGTGATCGCCTGCGCCTTGGCCGCCCCCTGCGAGTCGGGTGCACGGTCACACAGCCAACGATCAGCGCGCGGCCCTGTCGCACAAACGCACGCACGCACAGAAACATTGCCTCACCGGAGCTGAGGCAGCGGCCATGCAAGCAGTGGTCCGCATGCATCGCACACGCACGCAAGCACAGCGACCCCACCCCATCCCAGCGCATGCAGTGGCCACGCAGGCTCCAGCGTGGGCGCCCCTGGTGCATGATGCACCCCTGCCCCCTCTCCCCTCCCCTCCCCTCCCCTCCTCTCCTCTCCTCTCCTCTCCCCCCCTCCCCTCCCCTCCCCTCCTCTCTTCTCTCTCCTCTCTCTCTCCCCTTCTCCTCTCCTCCCCCCCCTCCCATCTCCCCTCCCCTCTCCTCTCCCCTCCTCTCAACCTTCCCCTCCCCTCGCTTGCCCCACCTTTGCCAGGTAGCTGCGCCCGTTGCCGCACGGCTTGGTGCTGACGTCGTTGGGCATCGACAGCACGTGGCGCCCGGGCGTGGACGCGCGTGCGCTCCACAGCGTGTCTGCGTTGGGCATGGGTGGCCGGCAGCAGCATTGCGCAGGAGTGGCCAAGCAGAGGCAAGCCACAAGGCCCACCCACCCGCCCTTCTCCGCAAGCGTGCACCCCAACACCCGGCAGGTGTCGGAAACCCTACACCCTGATCCTGCGTTGCAGTGCCAAGCACGCATCCCTTTGGAGCGCACCTGAACACCCGACATGTGCCAAATACTCCAGGTACAGCGTGCGGTTGTCCCTGAGCGGGCACCGGAGAGGGGTCAGATGGGATTGGGGTTTGTCAATGGGCAGGGCGGCACCCACATATTGGGGCCTGACAATGGTGACGATGGACTTTGGGAGCAGGTGGTGGCGATGGCAGCGCAACGCAGGGTCAGTGGGGCCCGATGATGGTTGTTGTTGGTGGTGGTGCCAGGTGGTGACAGTGCTGGTGATTGCAACGCAGGGTCAGTGGGGCCTGATGATGGCGGCAGTGGTGGTGGTGCGTCTTGAGATGAGCTACACCTGACTAGGCCAGCAAGCGCGCACTCCAACGGGCTCTGATGGGACATCCACAGCGCTCATCTCAACACTGCTGCTGCTGCTGCTGCAAGCTGCTGCCGCTGATAATGTCAATGACAACGATGGCAGTGATGGCGACGACAACGCACCGGAACAGCTGCGCCTCATCGTCACCCAGCTCGCTGCCCATCTGCCACAGAGAGCCGTCGCCGCCTGCAGCAGCGGCACCGCCCTGATCACCACCGTCGCCTGCAACAAATTGAGGCGGCGCCGATCAGCGTCAGCCGGGATGGCATGGGCAGCGATCAGCACGGCGCACCGGTTGGCGCAGAATAGAGACAGGCATGGGACGCTCGTGTGCGTGCATGCGTGCTCCCGCTTCAAAGTGTCGCCGTGCCGGTCACCCACCCGCGTCCACCACCACTGGGTCGCATGGCCGCCCGGCGACTGCGAGCGCGCACGCGTAATGCCCGTTGGGCGCGTCCGTCGGGCACTTGGCATCCCACAGCAGACGCCTGTGCCCTGGAACGCCATCGCCACCCCCGCCACCAGGAGCACTGCCGCTGTCCCTGCGGGCACGACATGCAGGCTGCCCTGCCGCGCCACCCAGCTCCCCCAAGCCGCCGCCTTGGAGCAGCGCCGTCAGCTCGCGATTGGGCGCAGCGCCGCGGCGCGCCTGCACAGTGACAGGGAGCGGGCGCGAGACATGCGGAGTCAGTGGAGGTGGGTAGCCGGGCGCTGGGTGTCGAGATAGTGGGAGTGGGCGGCGGGTGCGGATGCGGGGCATGCCGTTCCAAAATCCCAATGTCTGATCCGTGCAAGTGAATGCGGTCATACCGTCTGAGACAGTCCGGGGTGCGCCTCAGGTGGTGGTGGGCGCCTGAGGCGGTCGGTGTGGGCGCCCGAGGCGGTTCAGGTAACACCTAAGGCTTCCTAAGGCGACGCCTCAGGCGATCGTGTGTGCGCCTCAGGCGGCGCCTCGGGCGGTCGGAGCGCTTGAGGCGCCGCCTGATCCGCACAAGTGAATGCGCCGCCCCAGGCGACGCCTCAGGCGTTGTGAATGTGGTAGGGATGTTGCGCGCGCCCGTGCCCTGATCCCCACCTTATGCCTGCTGGCGCCGCCAATGTCGCTGCTGGCATGCAGCACGCGGCCGCTGGTCGACGGGCCCTGGTCATCAGAGGCGCCAGCCGCACCGCTGCCAGAGCCGCCTGCGCCATCCTTGGTGGACCTGCTGGCAGACGGCTGCTGCACCACCACCATCGCCATGCACTGCGCGGGTGCAGCGGGAGCGGCAGCGCCGCCGCTGACCCCGCCGCTTCCGCCGCTGCATGTGCCACTGGCAGCAGGGCCCGATGCGCCTGCGCCTGTTGCATCATGGACCCCCGTCGCATGGTCGCCGTCGCAGGCACCAGCACTGCCTGAGCGCTCGCCGCCCTCGCCTGCATCATCAAGCTCCAAGTCCATCCATCCACCGCTGCCGCCGTCCCAGCCTGCGCTGTGGTTGGAGATCGGAGCGGGCGCCTCGCTGATGTCACCACCAGCAGAGGCAGCCTGGCATGCAGCTGCAGCCTCGGAGGCAGCTGCAGCCACAGCAGCCGCAGCAGGATCGGACACATCGCCGTCCCCAGCGCTCGCGACCACCGCAGTGGCCACCATGGCGCCACCACCTGCAGCATTGCGTGCCTGGGGAGCTCCTGCCTGGGCGGCGCCCTCTTCAGGCACAGCCGTGGGCGCGGCGCGGTGTCGTGGTGCAGCCACAGCAACTGCCTCGCCTGGGAAGTTGGTGGTATTCCCGTTGCAGGCGACTCGCTCCTGCCGCTTGTCACCCGGGAGGCTGTGGATCCCACGGAACTCGTGCTGTGTGCCAGGGTCGCGGCGGACCGAGGCCCCCGCACCGACACCAGCGGCTTCAGCTGCACCACTGCCGGAGGCACCTGCGCCATCAGTGGCCGACCTTCTGACATGAGGCAACGGCTGCTGAGCGGCTGCTGCCGCGCCCGCCGGGAGGTTGCACGTCGCTTCAGGCCCACGCACGAGGGGCGTCCGCTGGGGCGCCCACCTCAGTGACTGTGTGGCAGTGAGCTGCTGTGCCTCGTCCTGTGTCCCGTCCTGCCTGTGCTCTGCCTGTGCCTGTGTCCTGCCCGCGTCGGTCCTGCCTGTGTTCCATCCCACCTGTTCGCTCCCCGAGGGAGCAGGCAGGGCGGGCGCGCCGGCTGCGCGCCTGCCAGGGCCACCCAGACCGAACGAGCTGCCGGGGCGGGACCTGGATGGGCTCGCAGGGGGGCTTGGGCTGTCGGAAATGTAGATCGCCTCCTCGCGGCGACCACCACCACCGCCGGCTACCTCGTGCGTCACCTGTGTAAGGTCGGCAGCATTGGGCAGGGGGGGGTGTAGTCGAGGGGGTAGGCGCGCGCGCGCCGGTGTGCAACCCCTTTCTTGAGCAGCTCGGCAAAGCTCGGCCTACGAGGCAGGCTGCAGTGCACGAATATGCACGCCCACCTGCACGTCTGGCGACCCTGGCACCGGGCCCCCCCGATCATCCGCGCAGCTGTGGGCAAGGGCGGGGCACGGAGGTTTGGGGGCAGGGGCAGCTGCACAGCGGACACGCGAGCGCATGCGCATGTGCATGTGCATGTGCATGTGCATGTGCATGCGTGTTGCGAGGTGCATGCAGCTTGTGAGAGCGTGTGCTCTAGTTTCGTACACGTCCTCAGCGTGTGCACCCACTTGTCAGCAGGGACAGAGATCCTCACGCGCAGCCAGTCGACTCCTGCCATCGCAGGTCTGAGTCAGCCCGTTTCAGCCAGCTCAAGTCCTGCGTCGAACCCTAAGGTTTGGACAACAAGGCCGTGGTCGTTGTGCCTCACAAGCCTTGCTAAGCTAGGTTGTAACCCAAATCGCCAAAAAATCAAATCTGCGATGGATCTAACCAGCGCCCTTGCGCCCCGGGTGCTTGATGCTCTCCCTTATGCTGGCACCGGGCACAGGGCGCGGGATACGATATGGGGCAACAGGCACGGGAGACGATTGGGGCACGAATCTAAATAATGTGGGGTACGAATTCATCATTATCAGCCAGGATCGTTGTAGGGTTGGACATTGGAATGGGGCGTAGGGATGAGACGCTCCTGGGGTCACTATCACGGTCCCCAGCGGCCTCGTGCTCGTTTCTGGTGTGCGTTCTCCTGATCGTGACGGGCGTCTCTTTCCTAGGCTCGTACGTTGGCGTTATCATCGCTATTGAAGGCGATGCCACCTGGAAGGACATTCACACGCGTCTGCTACAAATCCCGGGCTTGGCAGGGCCAAGCAGAGGAAGCGCACATGAAGTCGAGTTAAGTCAAGACTACGATGGCGAGGAGGCCCAGAGGCCCCAGGGGGCCTCAGGGGAGAGCGGAGACAGCAGCGGCGACAGCATTGCAGTGGTGCGCGCGTGATGGGCCAACACGCTTGCACGCATGCATGCGTTACGCGCATACACGCATGCATGCATGCATGCATGCATGCTCCACACGCACACGCACACATGCAGAGCTGTGCGCGACCTGCCCCAGGCACCTGGGTGGTCCGCAGCACCAGTAGTTTGCTTCAAAGCAAACCCACCGGGACGCGACGCAGGAGCCCAGTAGCAGGCCTCGATTGAGGCTGCCTCCCGAGCCCTACGACGTCGACGCCCGCGTGCCCATCCACTGGCGCGAGATCGCGGAGACCATCTGCCCAGAGCCGCGGACGCGCAAGAGTTGCACGGACATCGACAGGTCGGGGTGGACAGACGCGACCAAGTGTGCTTTCAGTCCCCTGGTATTCGCCGGCTTGGGAGCCTGGAGTCACTTCAAGATCACCACCCACACGCCCGGCGGTGTGCGCAAGACCAGAGGAGGCGAGTGTGTGCAGGGGGCTGGCTGGCATGGCGTGGCCTGTGCGCGCCACTGGCTCATTCCACAACTCAAGCGAAGACGCGCACACGCACGCACGCACGCACACCAACTCACACACCAGGTGTTTCCTTGGTGCCAGTCATCCTTTCGTTTTTCTCGAAGAAGATTTCCTGGTTTCGTCGGGATTTTGGGCCGTAGCCCGAAGAATCGCTTAGAAAAGTACGCGGAAATGGACGATTTCACTATTTCCCGAACAAGGTCTGAGCACGCCGCAGGGCGGCGTGAAAATCCGGCGAAGCTCCGCCCTCAAACGGGTGCGCGTCAACACGCACACACAAACACACACACACAAACACACACGCGTGCATGCACAGCATTGGCACAACACGCAGTCACATACACACACACACACGCACACACACGCACACGCACGTGTGTGCGCACGCCTGTCCCGCAAAGATGAGCCTCGTGGAGCCTTGAGCAGTTGCGGCATACACACCCACGCGCGCACGCACGTACCCCCCCACCCCCCCCACACACACGTGCGCACCCGCAGACAGACACACACACACACACACACACACACAGGTGTGTGCGCCATGCCTGCCCAGTGCCCACCCCCATGCGCGCACACGCTGCATGTGCGCGCATGGCACAGCGCATGGCGACACGCCACTCTCACAGCAGCACCTAGGAATGCACATGCAGCGCTGAAGTCGAGTCCCATGCGTTGAGGGGCATAGGGGGAAGCGGGGCCCGGTTCCGTAACCCGTTCCGTAACTATCGGCCCCCTCACACCACGCCGCATGGGCCCTCCCCCGTCCCTGTAATGCGATTGTAACACGAACACACAAGGTTTGGCGCGCGACCGACGCGGTGGGGAGGGGAGGAGAGCGAGCACGTAAGCCCGCGGCTTGCGCCCCGCCACCTCGAGATTGCCCCCCCTCTCGCCTGCATGCAGCCCACCCACCCACCCCCCAGAGCGGTCCCAATCCATTTATGCCAATTTATGGTGCTCATGCGGGGTGCGGGGGGAGACGCAGGAGCAATGTGCCTCAAACGCAGTGGCGGGCCGAGCGCAACAGGCCGCCATTATGTTGTGATGAGAGTTATGGCCCGTCTCCTCCCCGCCCCTAGACCGCGCATCGTGGTTCCAAAGCCTTAGTCATGAGGTAATGGAAAGAGAACCCACGTATTTTGCGTTTCGCAATATCACTTGTAGGGGCTACGCCCCCTGACGGGGGGCTTCGCCAAAAAACGCCTCCGCACGTCGGTTTTCCCGAGCGCACCCTCCCCAAAACCATCGGGGGCGCGCCCTTCGGAC
Source organism: Chlamydomonas sp. UWO 241 (assembly GCA_016618255.1). Taxonomy (NCBI): domain Eukaryota; kingdom Viridiplantae; phylum Chlorophyta; class Chlorophyceae; order Chlamydomonadales; family Chlamydomonadaceae; genus Chlamydomonas; species Chlamydomonas priscui. Next base: position 117,001 of record VFSX01000420.1, read on the forward strand.
ACGCTTTATTTCGGTTTCCGATCGGGAAGGAAATCCCTCACACACACACACACACACACAACTTCAGGCGACTCCTGGTTCATGTTGCTCGAAGAGCAGGAGCAGATGCTGCGGTGAGCGACCACGCAAGATCACGCTTGCAACGCTTCGGATACCCTGCGTAGCGCGCTCGCATAGATGCGTGTGCATGCGTGCTTGCATGTGCGTGTGCAAATGCGTGTGCGCGGTGTGTCTCGATCAACACACGTGCGTGCGAGGTGGGGTGCGTGAGGCACACTGCACTGCACTGCACTGCACCTCACTCCACTGCACTGCACTGCGCTGTGTCGCGGTGCACTTCGCTGCACTGCACTGCACTGCACATACCCTACCACACGCCTCACACGTGCCGCTCCGCCACCTCACACCACCGCCGCCGCTGCTGCCGCCACCCCACACCGTCCCATCCCACACCATTCCACACCACCACACCACCACGCCACCACACCACACTACCACCACCACACCACACTACACCACACCACACCACACCACCACACCCCACACCTCACCACCCCGCCCCACCCCACCCCACACCCCCAACCCACACCACACCACCACACTCCTCCCCACCCCACACCACCCCAAACCACCTTCAGCGTGCCCACCCGAATCTTTGACGACGGCGACGGCACTTACACCGTGGCGGTGTGGTTCCACGTGGCAGGTGGGTGCCCTCTGTCCCTACGCACGCACACATGCACACACACGCACACACACGCACACACACACACACGCACAAACACACACACTCGCACGCAGACACACACTCTTGCTCTCTCTCTCATGCACACACATACATACATGCACGCACGCACACACACACGCACACATACACCCCCCACCCCCACCCCACACGCACACGCGGACACGCCAGGCCACTACAAGATCCGCGCATGGCTCTACTACTCTGACTGCCACGGCTACCTGGAGCCGGATCTTGAACCAGACGCGTATATGCACGACATGGCTCTCCTTGACAAGTAAGGCTGGTGGTGCTGCTGGGGATGCTGTTTGTCGGGGGTACACACGCACACACACGCACACACACGCTCACACACACGGGAACGCACACACACAGCATCCCCAGGGAGAAGACGTGCTATATCGGGCAGCGGCTCTACTACCCTCGTTTTTTTTCAAACTTCACCGATCAAACCGTGGCGCACACAACCAAAAAACTGCCCTAAACCCATGGGTTTAGGGCAGTTATATCACCCCTATATGGATATAAACACCCCTATATGGATAAAGGGATGTTAAAACCCTTAACCCTGAAATCCCCTCCTTCCTCTCGCTCTTGCACAGCATCCCCAAGGTGGAGACATGCTACATCGGGCAGCGGCCCTACTACCCCACCTTTGCCTGACACACACACACACACACACACACACACACACACATGTACACACACACACACACACACACACACACATGTACACACACACACACATGCACACACACACACACACAAACAGCATTCCCAAGGAGGAGACGTGCTACATCGGGCAGCGACTCCACTACCCGCCCGGCGTTGAGTTCGACATCCCCCGCGACACAAAGCCGGAAGATTGCATGGCAATGAAGTGCTCGGCTGTTGCAGCCGCCAAGAACCCAGACATCAAGTGCGTGTGTGGCTGCGTGTTTGTTTGCGTGTGTGTGTGTGTGTGCATGCGTGTGTGTATGTGTGTGTACGGAGTGCCGATGAAGTGCCCGGTAGGCGCAGAGTTCGACATCCCCCGCGACACAAAGCCGGAAGATTGCATGGCAATGAAGTGCTCGGCTGTTGCAGCCGCCAAGAACCCAGACGTCAAGTGCGTGTGTGGCTGCGTGTTTGTGTGTGTGTGTGTGTGTGTGCATGCGTGTGTGTGTGTATGTGTGTGTACGGAGTGCCGATGAAGTGCCCGGTAGGCGTTGAGTTCGACATCCCCCGTGACACAAAGCCTGAAGAGTGCATGGCGATGAAGTGCTCGGCTGTTGCAGCCGCCAAGAACCCAGACATCAAGTGTGTGTGTGACTGTGTGTGTGCGTGTGTGTGCGGCTGTGTGTGTGTGAGGCCGTGTGTGTGTGTGTGTGTGTGTGCGGAGTGCCGATAAAGTGCCCGGTAGGCGTCGAGTTCGACATCCCCCGCGACACACATCCGGAAGAGTGCATGGCGATGAAGTGCTCTGCTGTTGCAGCCGCCAAGAACTTAGACATCAAGTGCGTGTGTGTGTGTGTGTGTGTGCGCGCGGAGTGCCGATAAAGTGCCCGGTAGGCGTCGAGTTCGACATGCCCCGCGACACACATCCGGAAGAGTGCATGGCGATGAAGTGCTTGGCTGTTGCAGCCGCCAAGAACCCCTGGCTGGAGGAAGTGGTTGGGCATGAAGTGGGTGCAGTTGGACCCCTAGGAGCACTACACGGTGGACCCCTAGGAGCACTTCACGGTGGACCCCTAGGAGCACATACATGGTGGACCCATAGGAGCACATACTCAGTTGGACGCCTAGCGAGATGGAGTCAACTCCCAGATGGAGGATTCACTTTGTTTACTTCCGGTGTGGAGGTCGGTGTGGAGTCTGGTGTGGAGTCAGGTGTGGAGTCAGGTGCCCCCCCCCCCCCCCCCGTGGTTGTGATGGTGGTGGATTGTGTGTGTCATGCTGGTTGTGATGGTGGTGGATTGTGTGTGTGTCTTGTCTTGGATTGTGTGTGTGTGCGTGTGTGTGTGAAGTCCGGTGTGGAGTCTGGAGTGGAGTCTGGTGTGGAGTCTGGTGTGGTGTCAGGTGTGGAGTCTGGTGTGGAGTCAGGTGTGGAGTCAGGTGTGGAGTGTGGTGTGGAGTCTGGTGTCAAGTCAGGTGTGGAGTCTGGTGTGGAGTCTGGTGTGGAGTCTGGTGTGGAGTCAGGTGTGGAGTCAGGTGTGGAGTCTGGTGTGGAGTCAGGTGTGGAGTCAGGTGTGGAGTCAGGTGTGGAGTCTGGTGTGGAGTCAGGTGTGGAGTCTGGTGTGGAGTCTGGTGTGGAGTCTGGTGTGGAGTCAGGTGTGAAGTCAGGTGTTGAGTCTGGTGTGGAGTGAGCCACATTATAAGATAACATGATGCTAAGAGCAGCCCTGCTTAAGCTCTGTGTACATGGGGTGCATGCAGGACCTATTTTGGAGGTGTCGCACAATAGCTCTCCTTTTTGCTCTGACACTAAACGTTGGCAGGCAGCCGGCTGGTGGCTACCGCCCTCACAAGTAATTGTTAGGGCCATAACTGGACTTGGATCTAGGCGGTGGTACTAGGACTAGAAGGCAGTCTTTGCTGGAAAGCCAATGTGACTGTTTCTGTTGCTGGGGTGGTCAACAATCTACAAGTTGGAAGGAATCGCGAACCGAGGAACGGCCACCAACCCTACCACATTCCTAACGCCTGAGGCAGCGCCTAAGGCGGCGCCTAGGGCGGCGCCTTCACTTGCGCGGATCAAGCGGCGCCTCAGGCGCACCGAGACAGCCTCGGACGCACCCCCGACCGCCTGAGGCGTCGCCGCAGGCGCCACCGTAGGCGCCCACCACCCCCTGACGCGCACCCCGACCGCGTCAGGCGTTGTGACCGCCTTCACTTGCGCGTCTCAGATGTTGGGGTTGTACCAAATAGGTGACGTGAAGCGTGCCAGCCCTGGCGGCTGACATGAGCACTGTATCACGAGAAGGCTGTTGGCAACCATTTTGGCCGACGTGAACTACACATCGTCTTCTCGTCTTCCTCGTACGACTTTTGACTGCACAATGGATGTGGCTCGGCAGCAAGGCCGGCCTCCAGCCTCTTCCCGACACTATTTTCTTAAGCTTCTGATTCAGCAGCTAGGCGAAACTAGTGGCACTCGTTCTGATTGGAAGACTTTTTCGGACACAGCGTTTGAGCGTGCTCAGGATAGGGTCGGGTGGAGAGCCGTGGTGTACGGTCCGGCTGCCCCTCAGGCGCCGGCCCCTCCACCACGGCGGTCAAGTAGATTGGCAAGCGCCACTTGACCCCCTATCCCCTAGAAGCAGTTAGGACCTATTTTGGAGGCGTCGCACAATAGCTCTCCTTTTTGCTCTGGGACTACACGTTGGCAGGCAGCCGGCTGGTGGCTACCGCCCCTGACAAGTAATTGTTAGGGCCAGAACTGGACTTGGGTCTAGGCGGTGGTACTAGGACTAGAGGTAGTCTTTGCTGGAAAGCCGATGTAACTGTAACTGAACTACACGTAACGTGAAGTACATGGAGCACTACGGTAGTAGGGCAACGCGCACTTATTGTCGTCGAAAGCGTAACACAACGGGAGCGCCTCTCAAACCTAAAGAAAAACACAAGGTCCGAAAAGGCTAGTGGCCAGCAAGGCTTGCACACACAGCCCCCCAGAGCACAGTCCCCCGTTGTGACAGACCGCAGAGAGCTACTTCACACGGTTCTGAGAGCCAGCCAGAGGCACGCAAGCCCACGTCCGCACTCGACTCGACAGTCACCGAGGCGGCACGCCCCTTACTCATTCCCACCTCAACTTCTCCGCCACCCCTGAGGCCCCACACGGCCTGCTTATCAACCCACTCCCCGCAACACGCAGGGCAAAGAAGTTTGGAGACGTGTGGCGAACAGACACGTACTACATGCACAGTGAGTGTTGCGCCACGCTGCGCGCCGTTGGGGTGTGGCATGAAGACTTTGCTGTCACGCTGCGCGCCATGGGGGGTCAGGGGGTCGGGGCACACACCGTCTTGCTGCGCCACATGGGGATATGAGCGTGTCGGGGCATGGCGTGCACAGTGCGTTTTGCGTCACGCTGCGCTGAGTGTCAACAAGGGGATGTGAAGGTGTCGGGGAACGGTATGCAGGTTTACGGCACGCTGCGCCATGGGGACGTGAAGGTGTCGGGGCATGGCGTGCACAGTGACTTTTGCGTCACGCTGCGCTGAGTGTCAACAAGGGGATATGACAATGTCGGGGCATGGCATGCACTGTGTGTTTTGCGCTGCGCTGAGTGTCAGCAGGGGGTGTTGGGGTGATGCCGGTGCCTGTCGGTGCCTGTCGGTGCCTGCCGCCTGTCTGCTGCTGCTGCTGTTGCTGTTGCCTGTCAGGGTCTGTCTGCCTGCCTGCCTGCCTGTCTGCTGCTGCTTCTGTTGCCTGCCTGCCTGCCTGCCTTGGCGCTGCGTATCAGCTGTGGGGGTCAAGGGTCTGGCGATGCCGTTGCTTGGCGGTGGCTGCGCCCGCCTGTCACCTACTGAACTGCCAAACCGACTCACTCTCTCAATCCCTCACCGACTCTCCCACTCTCTCACTCTCTCTGTCTCTTGTTATCTCTCTCTCACTCACCCACTCACTTGGTCACCTGCCTGCACACTCGCACACACAGAGAACTGGACGTTTGTGCCGCTCCCTTGCTGCAAGAAGCGCCTGCCCGTGCGCAAGGCGGCTGACCCCCCGTCAAAGCGCGTGCTCTTTTGCGGAGATTCGACCGTGTTCCACTCTTGGATCGTGCTGCTGCAGGTGTGTGTGTGTGTGTGTGTGTGTATGTGTGTGTGTGTGTTTGTTTGTGTATGTGTGTGCGCGCACATGTGTGTGTGTGCGTGTGTGTATGCATGTGCGCTTCTGCGGCGATTCAACAGCGTTCTACTTGGAACACCCTTGGCTGACCCTGCCCGTGCCCGTGTTGCGTGCGTGGTGCGACAGGCCACGCGGCGCCCGTGCAAGTTTGAGTTCCTCCGTGGCCTCAACCTCGAGTCGCTCGACCAGAACCACTGCGAGCCTCTTCCACCGGTGAGCCCCAGTGATGTCCTAAGAGCCCCCGCAGCACCCGCAACGGGCAAACTGGAAAATTTGGGGGGAAACTGCGGGGCGAATTGCGGGAGTTTTGCACCGGAAAGTTTGAAAACGAAAATGTTCACACTTTTCCGCAAAAAACGCCTTCTGCAGGGGGCCATTCGGCATGTACCCTCCAATGTCGTGGGCGCAGGAAATTCACAGTTCCCTTAAGGACACTGTTGGTGGGCCCCTTAACATTTCAGTTTCCGGCAAGTTTCCTGCAGTTACAAAATGTTGCAGTTAATCGGCGTACCACTCAATCAAAACCACTGCGAACCTCTTCCACCGGTGGGCCGGCCCCTTTAGGTTGCGGTTTCCGGCAAGTTACAAAATGTAGCAGTTACTCGGCGTACCTACTCAATCGAAACCACTGCGGGGCGCTTGCACCGTAGGGCCCCTTTAGTAGGTTGCAGTTTCCGGCAGGTTTCCGGCAGTTACAAAATGTTGCAGCTTCTCGGCGTACCTACTCTATCAAAACCACGGGAAAGTAGGCCGGCCCCTTGAGGTTTCAGTTTCCGGCAGTTACAAAATGTTGCAGTTAATCGGCATGCTACTCTATGAAAACCACTGCGAGCCAACTGCAAGCCTCTTCCACGGTGGGCATTTTTTGCTGCAAGTTTCAGTTACAAGCAGTCACCCACACGCACACATGCAGACACACACACACACACACACACACACACACGCACACGCACGCACACAGGGCACGTCCATCGCAGAGATGGGCCCAGAGATGCCCGGAATCTACGAGCGGTGCACACACACACACACGCACACACACACACACACCCGCGCACGCACACATGCACGAATCCACACAGGGCACGTCCACCGCAGAGATGGACCCACAGCTGCCCGGAATCTATGAGCGGTGCACACACACACACACACATACACGCGCACGCACACATGCACACACGCACGAATCCACACAGGGCACGCCCACCGCAGAGATGGACCCAGAGATGCCCAGAATCTATGAGCGGTGCACACGCACACACACACAATAATATGGGCATTAAGGCCCACCTGTTCGACACGTAAGTACGGCCTATGCTTAATTACGGGTGTGAGGTGTGGGGCCCTGCGATGATGGCGGATGCTGGGGGGGCGTGTTTGCCGGGGCGGGCAGACGTTGGGAGAGAGGCAGGAGTGGGAGGGGCGCTAAGGCCGCACGCGACGGATGGCGCACCCTGGAGGAAGTGCTTCTGCAGTTTACCTGTGCGTCCCTAGGAGTCCGCAGCAACGGGCAGCAACTGGGGATTTTGGCACGGGAGGCGGGTGGCGGCCGCTGGCGGCAGATTGGCTGCGCCAGGCGACGCGCTTTTGGGATAAGGCGCGGGGGCGGCCTGACGGTGACCTGCTTAAAGATGCAATGCGGGAGAGCTGGGGGCTGGCCGAAGCGGGGGGACGTGCTGGGCGGCACGCTTGCAGGTGTGCCTCGGAACTGTGGGGCACACCCTGGCGTGGGACCAGGAGGGACCGGTACGCATCACCAACCTGCTGGACGTGGCGACCGCGGCGTGGCTGGCCGCCGCGACAAGCACACCGGCGCTGCCGAGCGGCACTACCGTGCGAGATGTACCTGAGGAGTGGTCGCGCGGCTTTAAGATGCTGACCTACATGCGGTGGATGGCGGGTAGCGACAGCGAGCCACCGGCCCTGTTGAGCTCAGGGCTGAACAGTGCTGCCCGGATCACGGCTCTAGCTAGGTTCAGGATGGGGCTCCATGAGCTGCAGATAGAGCGGGGGCGCTACGCCGTGGCGGGACAGAGGCAGCGACGCAGCCAGCGGGCGTGCTGCCTATGCGGTGGGCTAGAGGATGAGGCACACATGGTATTTGAGTGCCCTGCCTATGAAGAGGCACGGGTGCAGGCCCACAGCCTGTTTCGGTCCATCCCTCGCCCCGAGGAGGCCGATTTAGATGAGCGGATGCGGGAGTTTATGAATCCTCGGCCAGGCCAGGAGAACCCCAGGTTTGGGCACGAGCTGGCTGACTTCCTTGTCGCCTGTTTTGAGACACGCACCGCGTGCACAGCAATCATGATGGCAGATGGCATGCTAGGGGTCTAATTTTGACAGCTGCCGGCCTCTTTCCTAGGGTCTAATGCGCCATCAAAGGCGTCCGACGGACTGTACAATCGACCACACACGCACACACACACCCATGCACGCACACACACACACACACACGCACGCACACATACACACACGCACACGTGCACACACATGCACGCACACACACACATGCACACACACACACACACGCACACACATACACACATGCACACACATGCACGCACACACACACACATGCACACACACACACACACACGCACACACGCACACATCCACACAGGGCACGTCCATCGCAGAGATGGACCCAGAGATGCCCGGAATCTACGAACGGTGCACTGGAGGCGTGCCGTGGACCACTGTGCCGATCAGCGCAGATACAGAGGGCGCGGCGCGCAACTCGCCGTATCCGCTCTACTTCGACATGTGGGTATGGGGTGTGTGGGTGGGGTGGGTTGTATGAGCCACATCCGCTCTACTTCGAGATGTGGGTATGGGGTGTGTGGGGTGTACGGGGTGGGGTGGGGTGTGTGGGGTGGGTTGCATGGGGTGGGGTGGGGTGTCAGGGGTGTGGTGTGCAGGGATGGCGGTGACAGTTGGCAGGCAATTATGAGGCGATTGGAAGGCACAGAGGGCTCCGCATGCACGGGGGAAGACCGTGGACCACTGTTCTGGTCAGTGCAGACACAGAGGGCGCGGCATGGCGCGCAACTCGCAATATCCGCTCTACTTCGACATGTGAGTGTGGGGTGTGTGGGGTGGGTTGTGTACCGGAGGCGTGCCGTGGACCACTGTGCCGATCAGTGCAGATACAGAGGGTGCCGCACGCAACTCGCCGTATCCACTCTACTTCGACATGTGCGTGTGGGGTGTGTGGGGTGGGGTGTGCACCAGAGGCGTGCCGTGGACCACTGTGCCGATCAGTGCAGATGTGGGTATGGGGTGTGGGGGTGGGGTGGGTTGTATGAGCCATATCGATCTACTTCGACACGTGGGTATCGGGTGTGTGGGGTGCACAGGCTGAGGTGGTGTGTATGGGGTGGGGTGTGTGGGTAGGGGTTTGTGGGGTGGGGTGTATGGGGTGGGGTGGGGTCTAAGGGTGTGTGTGTGTTCAGGGATGGCGGTGACAGTTGGCAGGCAATTGTGAGGCGATTGGCACGGGGAGCTCCGCCTGGGGGGGCATGGAATGGCGCGCCGGTGTTGTGCTGTTCTCTCCACACACACACACAAACACACACACACCACACACACAAACACACACACACGCACACACACACACCTCCCCACGTGTATGCGGCAGGAATTGGGCTCGACGCAAACTCCCGACTCCCCCCCCCCTCCCCCCCCCCCGCCCTCTCCCCCCACGAAGGAAGGACAACACTCAGTACACGGTCGTACCCCCCAGCCAAGACTCGGGAGGCTGGCAGTGAGTGGACCCGGCTGGAATATGCATGTGCTCTGGTATCAGTGGGTCCGCTTTTGGGATCATTGAAGGTGCTTCTTGTGTTTGATAAGCATTTAAATGTTGATTATATAGTTTGGGGCTCGATGAACGGAGGCGCGTTCTCGTCGCCGAGCCCTGGACCCAGCAATGCGGCGCTGCTGGTGACGAGGATCTCCGTGCCGCTGACGAGCGGGGTAAAATACGACTGGCCCGGCTCCTGCTAGACTGCCCCTCGGTGGAACACTTCAGGAGCGGCTTGCCCGGCGCTGCCATGGCTTGGCGAGTAGCCGCGGCGCTGCCGCGGCCCGTGCTGGGAGACGGCCCTTATCCTCCCCCCATGCAGGACGCCATGCGGCACCGATCTCGACGAGTTGATCGACGAGCGGAGGAGCTGGCGCCCGTCAATGCATGCTGGACATTGGTCAAGATGGCTGCCCGTGGAGGCGGGCTACCATCACGGCTTCAGCGGTGGCGACCGCCGAGGCAACACAGAGTAAATCCGCTTCACCAATCGCAGCGTTCGTCACCGCGCTCATCCTCGGGGTCGCTCGTGCCCGGACTGGGCGTTGAAAGGTTCAGGCAGCCTCTCCATGAACTGTGTCGTCCATGCACCCCTGGAGGGTGGGACCTGGCATGCATGAGGCATGGGGCCGGGCTGAGCCCCATGCAAACGAGAGCTGGACAGCCATGCACTGCCAGGCGGGGACCGTTCCAGTCAGCGCCAGTCGGCTCTGCCGGCTTGACTGGCCACAAGGCCACTACTGTGACCCTGAGGAAGGTCCTCTCCTATATGCTCCTTGCCAGACATGTCTCTCAGAGACCGCTGTTTGGGGTAGTCTAGCCGGCGGGAGCGGTAGTCTATTGGCCGGGAGCTGGCGGTACTCTAGTACTGAAGTGTGCTGGAGTATCGGCGGGTGTCTCTAGTAGAAGAGTAGCCTGCTTAGCTGGAAACCCTGTGTTACTGTTACTGTTATATAGTTTGTGAACGTGAATTCTGTTGTATAAACGCCATCCTATGTTCTGTATTTTTTGGCATCTTGGCTGTTTCTCGAAGTTCTCCCTTGACATAAGGAAGCTTTATCAAGGCCTGGCACTGAGTGGACCTGCTTTGAATGTGTGCTCTGGCACCGGTGGTTCTGCCGAGGCGCCCCTATTGGGATCATACAAAGCCTTTCTTATTTGGACATAAGGAAGCCTGATCGGAGCGTACATGATTTGTTGGTAGTTGTTGGTAGTAGACCCGTGTGCTCTGGCAACAGTGGTTTTGCTCCCACCTGTTGGGATCATTTCAAGGCCTTTCTCATCTTAATAAGCAAGACATAAGCAAGACTGACCGAGGCCTGGCAGTGAGTGGACCTGCTTTGAATGTGTGCTCTGGCACCGGTGGTTCTGCCGAGGCACCTCCATTGGGATCTGTTCAAGGCCTTTCTCATCTTAGACATAAGGAAGACTGACCGAGGCCTGGCAGTGAGTGGACCTGCTTTAAATGTGTGCACTGGCACCGGTGGTTCTGCCGAGGCACTCCTATTGGGATCATAGAAGGCCTTCTCATCTGGTCATAAGGAAGCCTGGCCGGAGCCTTAACAAGGCCTGGCAGTTAGTGGATCTGCTTTGATTGTGTGCTCTGGCACCGGTGGTTCTGCCGAGGCACCCCTATTGGGATATGTTCAAGGCCTTGCGTATCAGGACATAAGGAAGCCTGATCGGAGCCCAATAAAGGCCTGGCCTGCTTGATTCAAACTCAGGGTCAATCGAGAGAGGGGCGGGGGAGAGGGCATAGGTCAAGTGCCGCTTGATTCGAGCGTGCAATCAGACAGAAATATAAATGAATGAAGCACTTGAGGCTTGACAAAGTTAACAACGCCCCCGTCCCTGCCGTCACCCCCTCCCCAGCTCTTCTGCTCCCTTTCCTTGCCTTACCACACACGACTGTAAAATTCATCACCTTACATTAATGTAATTACCTGACCCCCCCTCCCTTCCCCTTCCATCCACCCACGCAGGAAGCACTTCCAGGCCTCCGACGAGTATGCTCGCACGCACGTGCCGCCGGTGCCGCTGCCGCTCCCTCGCGAGTTCTCAGTCATCTTCCTAGAGTCTGGTGGGGCAGTTGGTTTGCGGTTAGTTGATTTATCCAGTCAGGTTTAAATTTGATCGGTTTACTAGATCGGTTAACTAGATCGTAACAGGAATATAAATCAATAGTAATAACTGCCAAATCAAGCCGCCGGTGCCGCTGCCGCTCCCTCGCGAGTTCTCAGTCATCTTCCTAGAGTCAGGTAAGGCGGTAATATCTGTGACCAGCTAATCAAGGGGGGTATTTCCACCAAGAATTCCCAGGGTCAATTCCCGGGGTCTGGATTGACTCGGCCAGACCCTCTCGAGCGAAAAGCGCAGCTTCAATCAAAGCGTCACATCAAAATTCCCAGGTCGCGACCCCGGGAAGGCCGAGGCAGGGTCCGAGTCGCCCCGGGTGGTTCCGGGTAGGAAAAGTGCAACCTGGGAACAACCCCGGGATTTTTTTGGTTGAAATACCCCCAAGGATAAAGACCTCTCCTCTCATACGAGTGGTTGTGAATCACCAGCTGGTTAGACATGGTTTAAAGCTTACTCGGCTGCCGCTCCCCCCCTCCGCCCACCTTCCGCCCACCTACCGCACCATGCTCTGGGCATGAGGGAGACTCTGCAGTGGTCAAGTCATGCTCACCTTGCGCCCACGTTCCGCCCAGCTTCCACCCACCTTCCGCCCACTTTCCGCCCACCTTCCGCCCAGCTTCTGCCCACCTTCCGCCCACCTTCCTCAGGCACGTTCCGCACCATGCTGGGCATGAGGGAGACGCTGAAATATACTACCACCGGCGACGTGCTCATCATCAACGTGGGCCACCACTACACGCGCCTGCAGAAATTTGTGGACTGGGTCAAGGTGAGACAGATAGAGAGAGAGACAGAGAGAGACAGAGAGAACGAGGCAGAGAGAGAGACAGAGAGAGACCGTGAGAGAGAGAGAGAGAGAGAGAGAGAGAGAGAGAGAGAAGAGATAATTTTGGTTGGGATGAGGTGGGAGAGACTGCGCCTGCATGCCCCTCGCTCACTCAGGACTGGAATGCCTACACTACAGCAAGAGAGTTCCAGGGCAGCTGCCCACCTGCGGCTCTGTTTTGTCGTCGTCGGTTGAGCGCATAGTAATGCTGATGTATGCCGACGATTTATGTTTGTTCTCGCATGACCCAGCTCAGTTGGCGCTTATGCTGAAAATCCTTGACAAAGTGTCCTCTAGCTTTGGCATGCAAATCAACGCCGCCAAGACAGAAGTGATGATTTTGCCAGCAGATTTTGACGCGGATCTGCCCACGTTTGCGCTGACTGGTGGTGAAGTGAAGACCGTCTCTGCATTTAAGTATCTAGGGAGTTGGATAACCCAGAGTGGTGGTGTGGAAAAGGAGATCGGTGTGCGTGTCGGTCGCGCGCTGGGCGTGTTTGCGTCTTTTGATAAGATTTGGGCCAGCAAGAAGATGCAAGTGCAGTCTAAGATGCGGGTTTACAACACTTTCGTGCTGCCCCACTTTCTGTACGGCTGCGAAACATGGGCCCCTACTAAAACACAACTGACTCGATTGGAGGTTGCCCACTCTAACTGCCTTCGTCGCATTCTGGGTGTGCGCCTGGTCGACCGGCACAGATTAACTTATATTCGGCAGGCGTGCGACACTGAGCCAATTGAGAGCCTTGTGGCAAAGCGATCAATGCAGTGGCTAGGCCATTTGATGCGCATGCCGGCTTCTCGTCTTCCTCGTACGACTTTTGACTGCACAATGGATGTGGCTCGGCAGCAAGGCCGGCCTCCAGCCTCTTCCCGACACTATTTTCTTATGCTTCTGATTCAGCAGCTAGGCGAAACTAGTGGCACTCGTTCTGATTGGAAGACTTTTTCGGACACGGCGTTTGAGCGTGCTCAGGATAGGGTCGGGTGGAGAGCCGTGGTGTACGGTCCGGCTGCCCCTCAGGCGCCGGCCCCTCCACCACGGCGGTCAAGTAGATTGGCAAGCGCCACTTGACCCCTATCCCCTAGAAGCAGTTAGGACCTATTTTGGAGGCGTCGCACAATAGCTCTCCTTTTTGCTCTGGGACTACACGTTGGCAGGCAGCCGGCTGGTGGCTACCGCCCCTGACAAGTAATTGTTAGGGCCAGAACTGGACTTGGGTCTAGGCGGTGGTACTAGGACTAGAGGTAGTCTTTGCTGGAAAGCCGATGTAACTGTAACTGCCCACCTGCAGGTGGAGGGGGTCGAGGTGGGTGCCTTACCAGATCTTGGGCACCTAAGATTTGACTGTGTCGTGGTCCCTCGCAAGTGGGGGCCAGCGGGGCGCGCTGCGGCGCGATCCAAATCTCAAGAACACATGACCCACCCACCCGACCAACCGACCACCAACCGCCTCCTGTGCCTGTCGCAGTTTGTGGATGAGCTGGCAGCGTTCCTGAAGGAGGTCCAAGGACCGCACTATCACCCACACTATCACACCATTCACCCACCCGCCCACCCGCCCACCAACCCTTTGTCTTCTTTCATGCACAACCAACTGTTGCTGTCTGTTGCTGCTGCTGCTCGCAACAGTTTGTGGATGAGCTGGCAGCGTTCCTGCAGGAGATCCAAAGACCGCGCTACCACCCACCCTATCACCCGCCCACCGCCCACCCACCCACCAACCCTTTGTCTTCTTTCATGCACAACCAACTGTTGCTGTCTGTTGCTGCTCGCAAAAGTTTGTGGATGAGCTGGCAGCGTTCCTGAAGGACATCCAAGGACCACTCTATCACCCACCCTATCCACCTGCCCTATACGACTCAACCAACCAACTAACCGACCGACCAACTTACCGACCGCCTGTGCCAGTCACAGTTTGTGGATGAGCTGGCAGCGCTCCTGAAGGAGACCAAGGACCTCACCCACCCACCCTATCACCCGCCCCACACGACCCACCCAGCCACCCAAGACACTGACAACCAACCAACCAACTGCCTCCTGTGTCTGTCACAGTTTGTGGATGAGCTGGCAGCGCTCCTGGAGGAGGTCAAGGACCTCACCCACCCTATCACCCTATCACCCGCCCCAATCACCCACCCACCCAAGCAACAAACAAACCAACGAACCAACGAACCGCCTCCTGTCTGTTGCAGTTTGTGGATGAGCTGGCAGCGTTCCTGAAGGAGATCAAGGACCGCACGGGCGCATTGATGATCATGCGCACGACGTTCTACGTGAGTACCGTAGTACCGCTTTGCCTTGCCGCCAATTTTACAAAGGGGGTAGTTGTTCATAATTTTGGTGTCATGCCGCTGGATTTTTTACATTTTTCTCCGCTTTGCATGCGTTTTGCCGGACGTGACGTCACTTTTGGCTTTTTACATTTTTGGCAATACTGTTTAGAAATCGACCTTGCCGGCACGTTGCCGGCAGTTACAGTTACATCGGCTTTCCAGCAAAGACTACCTCTAGTCCTAGTACCACCGCCTAGACCCACGTTGCCGGCACGTCCTCGAAATTATTTAATCGGCAAGGCAAAGCGGTTCTACACGAGTGCTGGGCCCAGTGGTGTGCTGATGAGAGAGTAGTGCTACACATCCACTGCCGGCGGTCACAATCAGTTCCAAAGCTCCAGCGGGAGGGACTATCAGACAGCAGGCACAAGGCCCGCCAAAAGGTCAAGCTACAATGGTAGCCCACGGCAGTGCCACCCACACTGGTGGTGGGCGCCAAGCAAGCAGCACCGCAAGCCAGGCACCACACTCATGAGAGGGGGCAGCTGCAGCAATGAGTGGTGTTTTTAGCGACCCCGCAGCCCCCGCTGCGGGGGCAAACCGGGAAATGTGGGGGGAAACTGAGGGGGCGAATCGAGGGAATTTCGTTCCAAAAAGTGTGAAATTCGACGATTTCACACATTTCCCAACAAAAGAGAGCTCGGTGCAGAGGCAGTTCGGCATGTTCTCTCTTATGTTGCGGGGTTAAACAGGACATTCTTGGTTTCCTTAATAATGCCACTTGTGAGTACTGGGCCCGGGTGTGTGCTCTTGAGAGGAGCCAGCGGCAGCATGCGACGACCGCTCGGTTCAGTGCAGGGACTGGCCTGGCTCGGCCTGTCACCAAAACTAAAGCTTAGCCACTGGGTTTAGGGTTTAGGGTTTACTGGGTCTTCACTCGGAGGAGAGCAGACCTGCTCACACCTGTGCGAGATCCCTGCTCTACCCTCTTACCAGAGAAGGATTTAAAAAGGTCGGATGTCGAGATCTCAGGCCACTGGCTGGTCCTGACTTATAGCACCCTTCGTACTGACTCCTTACTGGACATGCGCAAGGGTGGCTGTTACAAGTGCTTTGTAACTAAATGAAAGCCAGCATCAATAGACGCTTTACGTGAGTACTGGCAGGGGCCTCCTTGGCACCTCCTTGGGGTCAGCAATCCTTTCGTTTTATTCCCGGAGAGGGTCTTCCAGTTTTTTAGGGCAGCCCGGAGAGCTCCCCGTGGGTGCATAGGGCTGCCAAGTTACTACTGGGCCAATTTACTCGACGTTCTCTTCCACCCCCTCCTCCTCGCCCCCCTTCCCCCCCCCCTTAACTTGTGTTAATCAGCTCAAGGACAACGCAGTTCGGGGTCGTTCAACAGAACAAAGCACCCGCACGTCGAAACCCGCACCTCACACACTGTTCCCCAACCGCCACAAACGCCCTCCCCCCTCTTTCATCTCCACCCTCTCACCCACGCAGCTAAATGAGAACGCGGTTCGCTCCTTCAACAGCACCAAGCACCCGCACGTCGACAACCCGCACCTCACACACTGTTCCCCAACTGCCACAACCGCCACAAACGCCTCCCTTCATCTCCACCCTCTCATCCACGCGGCTGCAAGAGAACCACCACAAACGCACCCTCTTCAACTCAACTGTTTTGTCCACGCAGCTGAAAACGAACGCGGTTCGCTTGTTCAACAGAACAAAGTACACACACGTTGCCAACCCGCACCTCGCACACTGCTCCTTAACCACAATAAAAGCACCCTCTTCATCTCCACCCTCTCGCTCACGCAGCTGAAAGAGGACGCGGTTTGCTTGTTCAATACAATAAAATACGCACATGTCGACAACCCGCACCTCACACACTGTTCCCCAACTGCCACAACCGCCACAAACGCCCCCCTTCATCTCCACCCTCTCATCCACGCAGCTGAAAGAGAACGCGGTTCGCTCCTTCAACCGCACCAAGTACCCGCACGTCGACAACCCGCACCTTACCAACTCGTACGTGCCGCCCGCGATCTTCAACACCGAGGCACGCCGCATGCTGTTCGACTCGTACGCGGAGCACGCCTTTGGCAAGGTGCGCTGCGTGGCGATGGGTAGAAATGGGCGCCAGAAGAAAGAAGAAACCAAAAATGTAAAGAAAAACGCGCCGCCCGCGATCTTGAACACCGCGGCGCGCCGCCAGCTGTTCGACTCGTATGCAGAGCATGCGTTCAGCAAGGTGCGCTGTGTGGCGATGGGTAGAAGTGGGCGCCAGAAGAAAGAAGAAAACAAACCAAAAATATACAGAAGAACGCACCGCCCGCGATCTTCAACACCGAGGCGCGCCGCATGCTGTTCGACTCGTATGCAGAGCACGCGTTCGGCAAGGCGCGCTGTGTGGCGACTGCTAGGTGGTAGATACTAGATGAGCAGTAGCAGTCACAGTTACATCGGCTTTCTAGCGAACACTACCTTCTAGTTCTAGTATATAAATGGCTCCTGCGTCGATTCATGTGGCTGCTGCCTGCTGCTTGCTGCTTGTCTGGTAGCTACCAGTTAGCTGCCTGATAGGCGCACGCAGCTGCTTGCAGGCACGCACGCACGCACGCCGCTTAGCTGCAGCACACCGACTTCCTCCCTAGCTGCAACACGCTGCCTATCTGCAGCATGCTCGCCGCGCGCGCACACACACACGCACACACACACGCTGCCTGCTAGTCGCAGTGGCGGCCTGCTAACTGTCTGCCTGATGCCCGGTAGCTGCTAGCAGCGCGCAGGTAGCGTGGTTCTCGCATGCTTGCACGCACTTGGTCGCAAGAATGAGCAAAGCGGAGCGGGTAATCGAACTTGCAACCCGCGAAACAGTGATTATACTTCGCTACTACGTCGCTAGTGGTAGAGGGGGGCGGCTGCATGTTAGGAGCCTACTATGCATGGCTGTCCTACAACAGGTCACATGTCGCGCACACTGCACGGCAGCTTGTGCGCCGAGGAGCCTAGGTAGCGAAGACTCATTGCGCCGGAGATCGGGGCGACGATGGCGAACTGAGGGACCGCAACCGCGCGAAAGGCACACTACCCCGCTGCAAGTGCAGCAAAGGGCGCTGCACAGCGACAATTTGTTGCAGCATGTCTACATTAGCGGCGACGGCGACGATGGCGAAATGAGAAAGGGGACAACGTCCCCTGCTTCTAGCTAGCTCCTCCCTAAGGGCCCCTTCCCACCCAGCCGAAATCGGCAGTTTCCGACTGTTTCGGCAGTTTTTGCGTTCCCACCAAGCCGAAAATCGGCTGTTTGTGGCGGGCGGAATCAACCAAATATCGGCTGTGGACTGCCGAACAAACCAACACATATTTTACCACTCGGCAGTTTGGCTGTTTGCACTCCACCTCTCCGACGCGTCCCGCGTGGCATTCCCCGTCCTTCCTGCCAGGAGCCTTGCCATGCCCAGACACTGCGCAGGCCCAGCACGCAGCATGCAGCAGGGCATGAAGCAACCGCCCATGGGCATGCAGCAGACCACGGGCATGTAGCAGACCATGGGCACGCAGCCTGGAGCTTCCTGGAGCCCTGGCCCTGGCCATTATATGAATCTGCCAATCCATCGCCAGTGGGAACACATGTTTGGCAGTTCGGCTGTCCCAAACTGTCGAGCCTTGCCGACCCAAACTGCCGACTCGGCTGGGTGGGAAGGGGCCCTAAAGCTGCATCGCATGTACACGTGGACACCTCGAAGATCCCTCTCTCTACTCACTACCTTCATCGATCGGGGACCTAGACCCAAGCCCAGTTACAATCACTCAACCTCACCCTTCAAACCTCAGGTGTGTTTCCCCACACGCAGGTCGGCATCCACGTGTGGGACGTGTATGGCGTCACCGCGGTCGCAGACTACCGCATGGGAGACATGTATCATGCAGGTGAGAGCGAGTGAGAAGGGGGGGTCCACCGCCAGTGTGACTGGACCCCCAAAACAGGGCTCCCCAACTTTAGCTCACTCCCTAGCTCCCCTGACCCGTTCCCACGCGCGCATCGTATTTCCAATAATACAACTCGCGTCGGTGGGGCAGCGGGAAAGGCCCTGGGCGCGGGGCGGGGACCTGCCTGACAATGCGACTCCCTCGCGACGACGCTGCCCGCGGCCTCCTCCGCGGCTGCAGTTACGTCAAATGAGTCTAATATGGCATTCCGCTTCTGTGCACGCGGTCGGGGGCTCCAGGGCGGCGACCTGACGTCGTCTGTCGCTCCCCTGCCCACACCCGCTAGACCCCACAACACAGCACCCAGCGCCTCTCCCTGCTTGCAAACCCTCCCAGCATGAATCATTTATTATATGTAATTGATTTGTTGCCCCACAGCGGCCATCAGGCAACTTTTGGTCCGGGCTGCATGGGCACGCCAGCGTCATGCAGTGCTAGCGCACGCACGCGCGCAGCAACAGCGCGGCGACCGCTGCACCCCCGGTCGCGCCACTCGGGCTACAGCTGGCCTGTAGCATATATTAACAGATACTACCCAGATATCCGGGGTTCCCTTTCACCAGGCGCGGATCTTGGGCTCGGCGTGGCGCACTTTGGGCGGTAATCCGTGGTGTGGCTTGCCCCATGCCATAACTCCCTCCTCCCTTGGTCCCCCGAGGTACTACAGACACCTATAGACGCGTAATGGAGTCAGCTATCCATCGCTTGAAATTTTGGGACCATCCGCCGAGTTTCGACAGTCGTCGGTTTCGTAACCTCTCCCCATCGGTTACGGTTTCTCTGCAGGGTGTTTCAAGTTTCGGAGGATGAGACACCCTCAGCCGCGCTGTCGTCCATCCCGCTACAGTTACAGTTACATCGGCTTTCCAGCAAAGACTACCTCAAGTCCTAGTACCACCGCCTAGACCCAAGTCCAGTTCTGGCCTTAACAATTACTTGTGAGGGGCGGTAGCCACCAGCCGGCTGCCTGCCAACGTGTAGTCCCAGAGCAAAGAGGAGAGCTATTGTGCGACGCCTCCAAAATAGGTCCTAACTGCTTCTAGGGGATAGGGGGTCAAGTGGCGCTTGCCAATCTACTTGACCGCCGTGGTGGAGGGGCCGGCGCCTGAGGGGCAGCCGGACCGTACACCACGGCTCTCCACCCGACCCTATCCTGAGCACGCTCAAACGCCGTGTCCGAGAAAGTCTTCCAATCAGAACGAGTGCCACTAGTTTTGCCTAGCTGCTGAATCAGTAGCTTAAGAAAATAGTGTCGGGAGGAGGCTAGAGGCCGGCCTTGCTGCCGAGCCACATCCATTGTGCAGTCAAAAGTCGTGCGAGGAAGACGAGAAGCCCCCGCTACAGGTTTTTATTTTTGAAACGCCCTGCAGGTTGCTTCAGGGGTTGGGTGGGGCATCCGGCATATGGACCCCCCCCTTTGGGCATTTGTGTCTTAACATTTTATGACAAGCGCACACGTTCTACTGACTCGAGCCCAACGTTCTTATTGGTTGTAGCCCTGGTTGTAGCGTAGTGTCTTCTGATTGATTTTTGTTTTCGGCGGCGGGTCGAGAGTGTGCTCTTTTGTGGGGTACACACACACCCACACACCAGCACACTCGACACACTCTCACACACACTCTCTCTCACACCCGCAGCCATCGCGTCGACGTGGGCCCAAAATAATGATATGATGGACTTGTTCAGCTGCAAGAACTGACTCAGTGAGGGCGGATGCCTAGACGCGTCCAAAGCACTTGTTCCCACAGCACTTCTTCCCTCAGCGGAGTGTGCGCCCCTGCTGCGCTTGCGGGCATCGCGTCGACGTGGGCTCAGAACAATGCAAGAACTGAGGGCGCGCCGCGGGATGGGGCTCCTCGCTCGCACGCGCACACACGCAGTTGTGTTGTCAAATTGACAGACGGACGGACGGGAGTGCATGCACACCCAGCGCGCACGGCTGGGTTACGTGCTGCATCGCTTAGAAGTAAGGTTTGGTTTAGGGCCCCTCACTTTCATCTAGCGTGGCTCAATCACTGTTTCATCGCGCGACTATGTAATGCAGTGGCAGGGACAGAGACACGGTCGCGTTTGTCGTGACCCATGAGGACACCGCTGGAAGCCGTACGCATCATGGTGGCGGTTGCAAGTGGACTGCAGTCCGCTTCGTGTGGACGCCCTACACAGCAGCTATGCAAGACCCGACGTCCCGTGACAACTACGGTACACCAAGTACTCGTGCTTCGTGCACGCTTCGGCAGGGTTTATGTTGCGGGTCGCAGACGGTCAGGGGGGTCCCAGCAGCGTAGTGCAGGGCCTAGGAGTCCGAGGCCTCGCAGCGAGACTCCCCAACACTCCTGCTGCACGCTGTGTCCCAGCTATGGATCCACCATCTCCAAGCGGGGGGGGGGGAGGGGCCCGGGGGGGCGCAGCGGGGAGAGGACCTACCCCCCCGGGAGTTGGAGAGCCAGCAGACAAGCGAGAGAGCAGCATTACCGGTGGAGGGATGGCAACAGACCAGCGATGCGAGTCACTGTTCAGTCAGTGTCGGAGACGTAGCAACGGAAAAAAAACGTGTGATGTTGCAAAAAATCAAAAAATGTGTGGGGGTTTTTCAACTTGCACACGTACGCCTGTAGCCCAGACTTCTGGGATAAGGTTGGCAACGTGTTCAGCACACTGGATCGATCGCCTATCGCGCTCCATCAACAGAGGATCACTTCACGGACCCGCCCTGCAGCAACCTCCCACCGGCGCATCGTCACCTGTTTGCGCTTAGGAGCACACTAACGCAAGCACGATGAAGGCCTGATAGCTGCTTGGTTGAGAGTTGGCCCGGGCCACTCACATGCGGCGGTCATGCGCGCACTGAGGAGGTACGCGCGTGGGACTGCTTTTGCGAAGGTCTAGCTAGGAGGTGGTTTTGAGGAGAGGGTGCTATGTTTGCATGGACCAGTCGCGTGGCGCTCAACGCAGTCGCGTGGCGCTCAACGCGCCGGGGTTTTACAACAACAGTTGGGTTAGGTTAGGTTGTTAGGTTGAGATTATATGCGCTGTGATCGTGACGATGAACGGGCGTAATCGCGCGATTTCGCAACCCTTCATGCATGCATGGCGCATGAGTGTGAGGTGGGGATAATGCATGGTCCACATGCGTGTGCAGGTGGGACTGCGTCGCTGTTCAAGGATTCAAGGTGGTGCGCCCAGTGCTGGGCGCACACAGCCAGTGATGGGCAGTCGTGACTGTGAGGGGGCGGTGGCTGCGGCGGAGGATGCCCAGACACTCGCGCGACGGGCGTTCTTCGCTGCGACTCTCGAGGGAGACACTTGCGCCATGGAGCGGACGCTCGCCCGCCGCCCGGATGCCGAGCATGCAGCCATGTTGGTCACAATCGGGCACGGCGACTGGACGCCCCTCATGGCGGCTGCGTCTGCAGGCCACGTGAGTGCGATGCGTCTCCTGCTCAACCACCCGTCTGCCGACGCGTGTGCTATGATGAAGCACACCACGAATGCCAGCGGGTGGCACTCGGATCACCTGGGTTGGACCGCTCTCATCCTCGCCGCTCGGAACGGCCATGTGGACGCCATGCGCCTGCTCCTCGACCTGTGCGCCGACCCAGCATGGCAGCTCGCGGTGGCCTCCTCGCAGGGCGTCTCGGCGCTCGTGGCTGCTGCGCAGTGTGCTGCTGGTGTGCGGGCTCCCTACGCACACGGATGCCCGCCCTCCTGCGCGCCCTTGCTGCTCCTGCTGCGCCACACTGCCGCAGACCCACTGCCAAGCCAAGCGCAGCGGGCACACATGACCAAGGTGATGCAGGCGATGTGTCAGGGCCCACGGTCTCACGTGCTGTTCTACAGCGACCAGGCGGACGAGGCCCGCGACGAGTGCATCCGCCTGCTGCTGGAGCGCGGCGCGCGCGGCTACGACTCAAAGAGCCCTGTGATGAGGCGCATCATACGCGTGTGCCTGGCGCTGGGGCGCGTGCGCGTGCCAAGCGTCAGCGGCAGCGTCAGTGGAACATGGAGGACCAGCATCAGTGTCAGCGGTGCATGGAGGAGCAGCGTCAGGGCGCGGTCCGCTGTGCGCGTTCACCGGAAGGGGACCGGAGTACGTCTCGCGGGCACCGCGGCCGTGCCGCCGCCGCCGCGTGTGAGCCCGGTGAGCCCCCCAGGAGTGGGCACCGCCGGCCCTGTACCGCTGGACCTGACCCTCGTGGGCACAGCGACCGTGCCGCCGCCGCCATGTGTGAGCCCGGCGAGCCCCCCGGGAGCGGGCACCGCCGGCCCTGAACCGCTGGAGCTGAGCCTCGGAGACACAGCCTCGTGCAGCCGCCACCAGGTGACGTGTGAGTCTGGCGAGCCCCTCGGGAGTGGGCACGCCGAGCCTATATCGCTGGAGCTGCGACTTGGAGACACAGCCTCGTGCAGCCGCCACCAGGTGACGTGTGAGTCCGGCGAGCCCCTTGGGAGTGGACATGCCAAGCCTGTACTGCTGGCCCTGAGCCTCGGAGACACAGCCTCATGCAGCCGCCACCCGGCTACGTGTGGGCCCGGCGAGCCTTCCGGGATTAGGCACGTCGAGCATGAACTGCATTACCGACCCTGACATGGCGAACCTGAACTGCATGACTAACCCTGACACGGCGAACCCGAACTGCCGAGCCCAGACCTGGGACATGGCGAGCCTGAACTGCATTTACAACCCTAGACACGGCGGGCCTGAACTGCTGAGCCCCGAGCCCGACCCTGGACTCGAACTCTTTCTTGCGGCGCGCAAATCTCATTTTTTCGCCGTGCACGGATTTCATTCTGTATTGCCGCTGGCTTTGGCGTTGGATATTAAGTTGGGCCTCTTTTGGTGTTGGTGCTGGATGTTCAGTAGTGCCTTGTATTGGCACGGTATTTCTCACTTCCTGGTTGCATGCTTTTTGAAGCATGCGTGTTAATAAATCGCGTGGTGAAGGCTAGGATTGACACAGAACACACACACCAGCTCGCGTCTGCTACGCAACGGGAGGCGTCTTGATCTGACTGGCTGTGCGCGAGTATTTTAACCTTTTCGTTGCAACTGAGATGATGTTTGGTTACAATCCACTTCTGGCGGTCACACGTACGGTTCCAAAGCTCCAGTGGGACTTAGTGAAACAAGGCTCAAGGCCCACAAAAGGTCAAGCTACAAGTAGCCCACGGTAACGCCATCCACACTTGGTGGCGGGCGCCAAGCAAGCAGCACCACTGTGCAGGCTGCACACCCAGCCCCTCAAATGGCCAGAGGGCGGACCCAAGGTATAAAACCAACTAAGAGGTCACTAAGAGGTGCTCCCTAGTAGAGAGGGCACCCGAGAAGGCGTGAATGAACCTGAACTTGTGCAACAAACGTATAAGGCAAACCGACGGTCGCGCGCTGTTTTGCACCATGCTGCTGACCCTACCAGATTCTCAGGGTATTGTGCTTGAGCAATGCAGGGGATGTGCAGGTGTTGTGCTTGTTACCACGGAGTGCACATGCACTGCATATGCACTGCATGTGCAGTGCTGGTGGGAGTAGTGCTCATGCACACTGGCCCGTGCAGTTCCTGTGCCCGTGAACTCAACCGTTGGCCCCCCCCCCCCCTCCTGGCCCTGGTCCTGGCCTCACGCGCCGGAACTCAGCTGCTGGCCCCCTCCCCTGTCAGCCTCAGTCGCGCATGCGCGCCTGAACTCAACTGTTGCCTCCCCGACCATACCTGGTGGGGTGCCGCCTCTCTTGGCCGCAGTCGGTCAGGTGCGCGCAAACAAGCGCGCTGCCTTAATTCCGCCCTTATATTTCCTGGCCTTCCCCCCGTCCCTTGTCCCTCACTCTGGGAAGACGCCCCTCCCCCCCCCCCGACACACACCACCTGAATGTTTGTTTCTGCACCACTGTTGCGCCATATCTGTTGAGCGCCACCTCAGTCCATCAGGTTTTACAGGTTTTACACACGCGTACGCGCCCGGAGGACCCCGGGGCGTGAGTTAAGGCATAGACTACACGTCTAGGGGGGCTCTACTAGGAGAGCCCCCCTCAAGGCCTCGCAGCGCGCCAGCCTACCAGGGCTCAGTGGTCAGTAGGCGCGCACACGCGCCGCCTGAACGCCACCGGCCCTTTTTTGTCCCTCCCTCTGTATGTATACACGTTCCTGCCCCCCCCCCCCCGCCCTATGTTTCTGCCACTGTTGCGCCACTGCAGCTACCGCGTCGCAACTGATCTTCAGAGTGCCCATCAGAGCGCCATCGGAGCGCCCACCAGGATGGCCCATCTGAGCGTCACCAGAGCGCTCATCATCAATTTTTTTTCTGCCCATCAGCTCAGCCAAACGCGTGCGTGCATCGTAGCTCGAGGAGGCGCGCCAAGAGGCCTGCCAGCGTGACTCTTGTCTCAAGAGTGCCCATCAGAGCGCCATCAGAGCGCTATCAGGGCGCCCACCAAAGTGCCCATGTAGAGCGCCGCCGACCAAGAGTCGCCGTCGGCTCAGCCTCAGTCAAACGCGCGCGTGCACCGCAGCTCGGGCAGGTGAGCCGACAGGCCCGATGCCAGCGACGGGTCTTCCAAAGTGCCCATCAGAGCGCCAACAGAGCGCCCACCAGAGTGCCCATCTGAGCGCCACCAGAGCGCTCACCAGAGTGCCCATCGCCTCAGTCAAACGCGCGCGAGCACTGTAGCTCGGGGAGACGCGCCTAGGGGCCCCAGCGACGGGTCTTCAGATCTCTCACGGCTTGACCCCCCCAGGCTCGGGGCGGACGTCCTTGACAGGTCGACTGCGGCACATGTACGAGGAGGGGTTGGGGTTTAGGATTTGGGGGGTAAGGATCTAGGGGTTGAGGGTTGAGGGGTTAGGGTTTAGTATCTTCATATCCGCCACGACTGGACCCCCCCAGGCTCGGGGCAGACGTCCTTGACAGGTCGACTGCGGCACATACACGAGAGGGGGGGTTAGGGAATTGAGGTTCGGGGTTGAGGGTTGGGGGGGTTGATGGTGCTTAGGGTTTAGGTTTAGGGTTTGGGGGACAGGTCGACTGCGGCACATGCGAGGGGGGTTTGGGGTTGAGGGTTTGGGGTTGAGGGTTTTATGGTTGAGGGTTTGGGCGCATATACGAGGGGGGGGTGGAGTTTCGGATTTGGGGGGTGAGGTGTCCCTGACTTCAACATACATCATCACCACCTGACTTTGATGATGATGACGATGATGGATATTTCAGTCCGTGTGACACCTCCTGATGATGTATACGACCTGTGTCTTGACTCAGTTTCAGGCTGAAACTGGCTGGCTACCTGGTAGGGGTGAGAGTGAACCCCACATTCGCGCATGCACTGGACCTAGACAGGGCACCAGGCCCCCAGATCCACCCTATACCACCCACGTAGTGACAGCAACGCATTCCTTTTGGGAGGTGATGTGCTTATATTTTCATCATCATATCGTACAGGGCCTGAGCCTTCGCGAATAGGTATTGTTTTGGACGCCCCCGCGAAGATGAAAACGACTAAATTTTCGCAAAAAACGCGATTTCGGGCGTCAAATCGACTAAAATCGACGAGAAACGACCCCGTGCAGCGATTTAGCAATCATTTTTTCGACCCCCCCGCAAAGGCTCAGGCCCTGTACGGTATATCTGGTGATATTTCAGACTCCTTTTCGTATCCCGGCTGCAGGCCATCCCGATTCGCTTCGTTCCTCGGGAACTTGGCTTCAACATCCATCATCATTAGGTGCGTTCATCATCGCAAGGTGCGTCACACACCTACAGTAACAGTAACAGTAACACGGGGTTTCCAGCTAAGCAGGCTACTCTTCTACTAGAGACACCCGCCGATACTCCAGCACACTTAAGTAGTAGAGTACCGCCGTCTCCCGGCCGATAGACTGCCGCTCCCGCCGGCTAGACTACCCCAAACAGCGGTCTCTGAGAGACATGTCTGGCAAGGAGCATATAGGAGATCACCTTCCTCAGGGTCACAGTAGTGGCCTTGTGGCCAGTCAAGCCGGCAGAGCCGACTGGCGCTGACTGGAACGGTCCCGGCCTGGCAGTGCATGGCTGTCCAGCTCTCACACCTAACCACTGTAAAATCCATCATCATCATCACCACAGATGTTCTGTAGATGTTCTGTACAGATGTTCTGTACCGTAAAAAAACAAAATACGCACCTGCGCTGCTGCGGCTTCTCGCACAGGTCTGCAGGTCCATGACCACCACGGTGACCTGTGTGTGCGTGCGCGTGTGTGTGTGTGTGTGTGCGTGTGTTTAAGGGTTTGAGGGTTTGGGATTTGAGCGTGCTGCTCTTGCGGCGCGGCTTCTCGCACCAGCCACTACGGTGACCTGTCGGGGGGGGGGGGGGTTAAGGGTTTACGGTTTAGGGTTTCCTAAAGGCACGTACACGCATACACAAACGCATACACACACACACACACGCATGCACACACATGCCCCCTGCCACACACAAATGTGCATGCATGTATGCATGCCCGCCCGCCTCCCCCAAACACGCACACACGTTACCTCGGCTCCCGCGGTCGATCGCCGCCTTGGTCAGAACACACACGACGATGTGCAAGAGCACGCACACATACACACACACAGTCACTCACATGGACGCACACACACATGCCCCCCCCCCCCAAGCACGCACGTTGTCTCGGCTCCCACGGTCGATCGTCGCCTTGGACAAAACACACACGACGATGTGCACGCGCGCACACACACACACACACACACACACGGACACACACACGCATGCCCCCCCCCCCAACACACACGTTGTCTTGGCTCCCGCGGTCGATCGCCGCCTTGGTCAGAACAGAAGCGGCGATGCGCAGTGCAACGTGCCTGTGAGTGTGTGTGTGCGTGTGTGTGTGGGGGGGGGGGGGGAGCACGCGTGCATGAGTGTGTGCATGTGTGTGTGTGTGTGTGTATGCGTGTCATTGCCAGTACTTAAGTACGGGTAGTGCTGTTGCAGTCGTGTAACATTATGGAATGGAATGGATGGAATGGAATGTGTGTATGCGTGTGCACATGAGGGCGTGCGCGCGTGAGCGCTGCATGTGTGTGTGTATGTGTGTGTGTGTGCATTGAATGCAACCTCCTGTTAAACAACCGTTGAAAACTGGCACAAGACCCACCTCGAAGCTCCGCGCTCGCTTGCGCGCGTGATGCACCGCGCAGCCAGGTCTGCGTGTGTGTGTGTGTGTGTGTGCGCGTGTGTGTGTGTGTGAACGTGCGTGCGTGTGTGAGTGTGTTTTGTATGCGTGTATATATTCAAGCATATGTGTAAGCGTGTGTGTGTGTGCGCGTGCTGCATGCATGTGCGTGTGTGTGTGCGCACACGTGTGTGCACGCACGTGTGTGTGTGTGTGTGTGTGTGTGCATGTGTGTGCGTGTTTGTATTCACGCATGGGTGTACGCATGCGGGTGTGTGCGTGTGCTGCATGCATGTGCGTGTGTGTGCACGCACGTGTGCGTGTGTGTGTGCATGTGTGTGCGTGTTTGTATTCACGCATACGTGTACGCGCGCGGGTGTGTGCGTGTGCTGCATGCATGTGAGTGTGTGTGTTGTGTGTGTGTGTGTGTGTGCGTGTTGGTATTCACGCACGTGCGTACACGTGTGTGTGCATACGTACACGTGTGTGTGCGTACACGTGTGTGTGTGCGTACACGTGTGTGTGTGCACGTGCTGCATGGATCTTCTGGCACCGAAAGTGCGCACATGCATGCGCGCATCTCCTGTCACTTTCCCGGTACCTTCATGACACCTTCCCGGCACCTTCCTGGCACCTTCCCGGCACCTTCCGCCGCACCTTCCTGCCGCATCAGCATTGGAGAAGACCAGAGGCCGTCCCTCGCATGTGTCGTGAGAGTGTGCGCATGCATGCACAAAACACCCTGCACCTTCCCTGCACCTTCCCAGCACCTTCCTGACACCTTCCTAGCACCTTCTCGGCACCTTCCACATACCTGCCGCGTCGGCATTGGAGAAGACGTCCCAGAGGCCGTCGCTGGCGAGCAGAAGGAACTCGTCGTCAGGGGAGCGCGTAACGACTGTTATCTGTGTGTGTGTGTGTGTGTGTGTGTGTGCGTGTGTGCGTGCGTGTGCGTGCATGTGCGTGTGTGTGTGTGTGTGTGTGTGTGTGTTGCTGGCGAGCAGAAGGAACTCGTCGTCAGGGGAGCGCGTGACAACTGTGATCTGTGTGTGTGTGTGTGTGTGTGTGTGTGTGTGTGCGCGCGCGTGTGCGTGTGCGTGTATGTTTGTGTGCGCGCGTGGGTGCGTGCGTGTGCGTGCATGTGTGTGCGTGTGTGTGTGTCTGTTTGTGTGTGTGTGTTGCTGGCGAGCAGAAGGAACTCGTCGTCAGGGGAGCGCGTGACGACCGTGGTCTGTGTGTGTGCGTGCGTTGGGTGTGCGTGTGTGTGTGTGTGTGTGTGTGCGTGTGCGTGAGTGTGTGTGTGTGCGCGTGTGTGCCGCGCTCTTTCCCTCTCTCTCCCTCCCTCCCCCTCCTCCTCCCCCTCCCCTCCCCCCCTCCCCTCCCCCTCCCCCTCCCCCCTCCCTCCCCCTCCCCCGCTCCCTCTCCCTCTCTCCCTCCCCGTCTCTGTGTCTCTCCCGCCCTCCATTTCCCTCCATGATCTCCCTTACCTCTGGCTCCGGAATCACGTACGGCCGAAGCCCAGTATCCCCAATAGCGCGCGACATGGCGAGCACGCCCATCACGCGCGCGCCCTGCCAAAAGAAAACGTGGCCGCCCGCCTTGCGCACGCGCTCCTGGGGTGGAGTGTGTGTGTTCGTGTGTGCGTGCGTCTGTGTGTGTGTGTGTGTGTGTGTGTGTGTGCGTGCGAGTTTGCGTGCAGGTGTGTGTGTGCATGTGCGTGTGTGTGCGCCCTGCCAAAAGAAGACATGGCCGCCCGCCTTTCGCACGCGCTCCTGGGGTGGTGTGTGTGTGTGTGTGTGTGTGTGTGTGCGTGTGCGTGCAGGTGTGTGTGTGCATGTGCTTGTGTGCGCCCTGCCAAAAGAAGACATGGCCGCCCGCCTTTCGCACGCGCTCCTGTGGTGGAGTGTGTGTGTGTTCGTGTGTGCATGTGTCTGTGTGTGTGTGTGTGTGTGAGTGCGTGTGTGTGTGTGTGCATGCGTGCGAGTTTGCGTGCAGGTGTGTGTGTGCATGTGCGTGTGTGTGCGCCCTGCCAAAAGAAGACATGGCCGCCCGCCTTTCGCACGCGCTCCTGGGGTGGAGTGTGTGTGTGTTCGTGTGTGCGTGCGTCTGTGTGTGTGTGTGTGTGTGTGTGTGTGTGCGTGCGAGTTTGCGTGCAGGTGTGTGTGTGCACGTGCGTGTGTGTGCGCCCTGCCAAAAGAAGACGTGGCTGCTCGCCTTTCGCACGCGCTCCTGGGGTGGTGTGTGTGTGTGTGCGTGTACGTGTGTGTGTGTGTGCCCTGCCAACAGAAGACATGGCCGCCCGCCTTGCGCACGCGTTGCTGCATGCGTGTGTGTGTTGCGCGTGTGCGTGTGCGTGTATGTGTGTGTGTGTGTGCATGTGCGTGTATGTGTACGTGTGTGTGTGCGTGTGAGTGCGCCGTGCAGAACAAGCGTGTCTGCCCGCCTTGCGCACGCGCTCCTGCATGTGTGTGCGTGTGTGCGTGTGTGCACTTATGTGTGTTGAGGTGGGGGTGGGGGGGTAGGGAAACACGTGGCCTTCAAAAAGAACCCGTTCGGGAAACCTAAACTCGAAATCTCTGCAACGCACCGCCTCATCCACGCTCTCTGCCTTGTGGCCGTCAGTCAATGCCCTGCCCCCTCCCACACACAAAAGTGTACACGCACGCACGCACACACACACACGAGCTCTGTCTCTTTCCCTCTCTCTCTAACTCACACACATGATTTCTCACTCACAAAAAAAAATCATCTGTCATTATCTGGTGTGTGTGCTGTGTGCTGTGTGCCGTGTTGTGCTGCGCCGTGGATTGAGCAGCGCGTGCGGCAGAGCGCGCCGCGGGGCGGTGGATCCACGGTGCGCTCGGGGGGGTGGCAACCCCCCAGGCACGTTGCGATCCAGGTGTCGACGACGCGAGTCCGATGACCCTGTAGCGTAGAGCCCACCCAAGGAGGGCATACCGGCCCGTCACCACAGACGGCCAAGGACGGCTCGCGGACTTGAGCTGGCTGGCCGCGGATGCCAGCAAAGGGGAAACAAGGCACCCCATGCATGCAGCCTTTTCCTGCCCAGTCCCCGCGTGTAGCGGGGCACGCCTGGCGACGCGTCCAAGTCGTCAATCAGCACACCAGAGTGGCTACGTTCAACGTGCGGACATGTCCTGCAGAGGACGAGGGACTGGTCAAACTGGCGAATCTGGTGCAAGATTGCGCCAAGCTTAGCGTCGGTGTTGCAGCGCTTCAGGAGCTGCGCAGGACCGGCTCCGGGGAGGCGCAAGTGGGGAGCACCGGCAGCGTGGGGTGGGCTTGCTGTTGTCCCCTGCATGGGCATTGGCACTCGTCTCCTGGGAGGCGGTGTCCGACCGCCTCATCCAGGCCCGCTTTGCAGCGGACCGTGGGCAGATGATCACCATCGTCAGCGCCTACAGTCCAACGGAGGCGGCGAGCGACGAGGAGGCTGGCGACTTCTACCTTCGAGTAGCGGCGCTCGCGGACAAGGCCAACGACAAGCGCGATCTGCTCATCGTGGCAGGTGATTTCAATGCAGCAGTGGGGAGGGACTCAGTGTCCGACCACGAATGCGTTGGCAAGCACCTGCCCCTCACGGAGGCAGAGGTGGCCAGCAGGAACGGTCGCCTGCTCCTCGACACTGCCACTGCATGCAGCCTGCGCGCTGCCAACACTCTCTACCCCCACAGGCCTGAGCACCAGTACACCCACATCAGCCCCATGGCTGCTGCACAGAGCAGACGGCATGCATGCTCTGTGCGCCGCCTGCACAGCGTCAAGGACTACATCCTGGTCGCGCGCCGCCGCATGCATGCGGTGACAGACTGTAGGGTGCGTAGGAGCCCAACCTGGGACAGCGATCACCGCATGGTGGTACTGTCCATGCGCCTCCGCATGCGAGCCTCCCGCCATGCAGGCGGCTCTCAGCGGCGCGCATGGGACTCTTCACAACTGCGGCGCCCGGCTGTCCGTCGTGAGTTCAACCTCCAGCTGTCCGATCGCTTTGGGCTGCTGGAGGCCGTGCCGCCCGAGGGCGCTGATGCCCAGGCGGAGTACGACGCGATGACTGCTGCCATTCACGAGGTGGCCACCAACCACCTCGCTCCACGCGGCAGCCGCCGGCGGCGCGGCTGGCAGTTCACTCTGTCGCAGCGCACCCTCCGGCTCATGGACGCCCGGCAGCGCGCGTACTCGGCATGGCTCAGGAGCAAGTCTGCTACTACCAAACGAGAGCGCAACCGCGCCAACCGCGCGGCCGACGCAGCTGTGCAGAGAGACAGGGAGAGTTGGATCGGCCAGCAGGTGGCGGAGGCGCAAGACATGCTACGCAAGAAGAATCTGTGTCAGTTTGCGCGCGCGTGCGACAGGTTGGCGGGCCGCAGCCGCAGCCATCAGATCCCACCTGCTATGCGGGACGTCTCGGGCGCGCTGCACAGCGGTCCAGACGGGGTGCTGAAGGCCATGACAGAGTCATTCGACAAGCTATATGGCGGGGAGACCAAGCTCAGCGACGAGACCCTGAACCAGCTGGAGAACGATGTAGCGGCGTTTGAGCTCACACGCGCCACAGAGGTGGACGAGGCGCACGGGCGCCCCCCTGACCTGGCTGAGACGGAGGCGTGTGTGCGAGCGTTGCGCTCGGCCGCCGCTCCGGGCGGTGACCAGCTGGACGCCATGCTGTTGCGGTGCCCACCTGCCATCGCATGGCTCCACCGGGTCATCATCGCCGTATGGCGGTCGGGGAGAGCCCCGAGGGAATGGAAAACTGCTATTATCACACCGTTATATAAGGGGAAGGGCCCGCGTGACTCCCCTGGTAACTACCGCGGTATAAGCCTTCTCTCTATTGCCGGGAAAGTGTACGCTGCCATACTTCTGCAACGCGTCTCCACGCAGGTTGATGGTCAGTTGCATGAGGCTCAGTGTGGTTTCAGAAAAAGCAGAGGCACTGTTGATGCGATTTTTACTCTGCGCTCGCTGAGCGCGGCACATGCCGAGTACAAACAATGCATGGCTGTGGCATTTGTCGACTATTCTAAAGCTTACGATTGCGTAAACCGTGCGGCACTGTGGAGAGTCCTTAGATTATATAGTGTTCATCCGCACATTATTGATCTGTTCGAGGATCTTCACACCAACACCGCAGCTGCCGTGCGGCTGGCTGGGAAAATCGGGCACGAATTCCCCGCGTCGTCTGGTGTGCGACAGGGGTGCGTCATTGCTCCTGTGTTGTTCAATGTTTTTATTGACCACATAGTGAAAAAGGCGCTAGACATGATGCCAGAGGGGGCTGGCGTGTCAGTCGTGACCCGAGCCGGCGGCTCTGTGTTGTCGTCGTCGGTTGAGCGCATAGTAATGCTGATGTATGCCGACGATTTATGTTTGTTCTCGCATGACCCAGCTCAGTTGGCGCTTATGCTGAAAATCCTTGACAAAGTGTCCTCTAGCTTTGGCATGCAAATCAACGCCGCCAAGACAAATGTGATGATTTTGCCAGCAGATTTTGACGCGGATCTGCCCACGTTTGCGCTGACTGGTGGTGAAGTGAAGACCGTCTCTGCATTTAAGTATCTAGGGAGTTGGATAACCCAGAGTGGTGGTGTGGAAAAGGAGATCGGTGTGCGTGTCGGTCGCGCGCTGGGCGTGTTTGCGTCTTTTGATAAGATTTGGGCCAGCAAGAAGATGCAAGTGCAGTCTAAGATGCGGGTTTACAACACTTTCGTGCTGCCCCACTTTCTGTACGGCTGCGAAACATGGGCCCCTACTAAAACACAACTGACTCGATTGGAGGTTGCCCACTCTAACTGCCTTCGTCGCATTCTGGGTGTGCGCCTGGTCGACCGGCACAGATTAACTTATATTCGGCAGGCGTGCGACACTGAGCCAATTGAGAGCCTTGTGGCAAAGCGATCAATGCAGTGGCTAGGCCATGTGATGCGCATGCCGGCTTCTCGTCTTCCTCGTACGACTTTTGACTGCACAATGGATGTGGCTCGGCAGCAAGGCCGGCCTCCAGCCTCCTCCCACACTATTTTCTAAGCTACTGATTCAGCAGCTAGGCGAAACTAGTGGCACTCGTTCTGATTGGAAGACTTTTTGGACACGGCGTTTGAGCGTGCTCAGGATAGGGTCGGGTGGAGAGCCGTGGTGTACGGTCCGGCTGCCCCTCAGGCGCTGGCCCCTCCACCACGGCGGTCAAGTAGATTGGCAAGCGCCACTTGACCCCCTATCCCCTAGAAGCAGTTAGGACCTATTTTGGAGGCGTCGCACAATAGCTCTCCTTTTGCTCTGGGACTACACGTTGGCAGGCAGCCGGCTGGTGGCTACCGCCCCTCACAAGTAATTGTTAGGGCCAGAACTGGACTTGGGTCTAGGCGGTGGTACAAGGACTAGAAGTAGTCTCTGCTGGAAAGCCGATGTAACTGTATGTAACTGTAACTACACTCCCACACACAAGTACACGCACGCATACACACATGACCTTTTTCTCTCTTGCACACGCACACAACCTCTCTCTCACACACCCACACACAAACCTACACGCACGCGCACGCACACATGACCTGACCTCTCTCTCTTACACACACACACACACACCATGCGCTCTTACCGCCTCATCCACGCGCTCTGCTTTGTGGTCGTCAGTCAATGCGCACGTGCATGCGCACACACACACACATGACCCCCGTCTCTTTCTTTCTCTCTTTCTCACCCTAAACCCTAAACCCTAAAGGCTCCCCATGCTCTAACCGCCTCATCCACGCGCTCCGGGTTGTGGTCGGCAGTGAGCGGCACCCCCCTACCACACACGCACGTACACGCACACACACACCCACACAAGACCCCCCTCTTTCTCTCTCTCTCTCTCACGCACTCTCTCTCATACGCACACCAACTCTATGATCGTACCGCCTCATCCACGCGCTCCGGCTTGTGGTCGTCAGTGAGTGGCACGACCGCGCCGCCGCGGCGCAGCACCGCGCGCGAGTCGCCTATGTGTGTGTGTGTGTGTGTTCAAACGAGAGAGGGGGGGCAGCACCACGCGCGAGTTGCCTGTGTGTGTGTGTGTGTGTGTGTGTGTTGAAGAGAGAGAGCGAGAGGGAGAGAGGGGCGGCGCATGCATGCGCCCACGCACACACAAAACACAAGGCACACACATACACACACACATACACACACACACCACACACAAACGCGCACGCACCGCAGTTGGCCACCCACAGCTTGCGCGCCCCCACCAGCGCCACCACCGCAGTGCTGCCCACACTTTCGGCCACATCAGCGCACTCTGCAGCAAACTCAGCGTCGGTGCGAAGGAACGCGCAGCGCAGGGCTTCCTCGATGGCATCGAAACCAACGGCCGCGCCTGCGTGCGTTTGTGTGTGTGTGTGTGTGCTTGTGTGTGTGTGTGCGTGTGTGTACGTGTGAAGAAGACGTGCACACACGGGGGGACAGAAAACAATAAAAATGCAGGCACGTCTAAAATCCATATCCTTGCGGTGTACGTTCCAAATCAATCGGAATTTTTGAATTTGGACACCTACGGGGCTCGATTAACGGAGGCGCGTTCTCGTCGCCGAGCCCTGGACCCAGCATGCGGCGCTGCTGGTGACGAGGATCTCCGTGCCGCTGACGAGCGGGGTAAAATACGAATTGTTTAATCATCCGCGGGGGGGGATATGCATTGGTTTCGGTTCGCGGGGGGTATGGGGTCCAATTGTTAGCTGTCCGCGAGCCTATGAAACTGTCCTTTTCGTAGGCAAATTGTGAGGTCTGCGGGTCGAGTCCCCGTTCGGGATTTTTTTACTCTTCGCGGGGGGGCGAGGCGAAATGAATGCGACTTCGCGCACAACTTCGCGGGGGCGTCCAAAACAA
Organism: Chlamydomonas sp. UWO 241; assembly: GCA_016618255.1. Taxonomy (NCBI): domain Eukaryota; kingdom Viridiplantae; phylum Chlorophyta; class Chlorophyceae; order Chlamydomonadales; family Chlamydomonadaceae; genus Chlamydomonas; species Chlamydomonas priscui. The sequence goes on from VFSX01000420.1 coordinate 152,635, forward strand.
TACATAGTCGCGAAGGCTATCCGCGCGTACGGTAGTAGCTTCAACCAGGGTGTTTGTGTGTTCTAATATGTCTGCAGGTGTCCACAGGTATCCGCGTGGCACCAGTACCTGATCAGTAGCCTCTGCTGTCGCTACGGTGGAGGTCTAGGGGACACGATCCCTGTGAACCCCGGCCGTGCCCCCGCGGGGATCAGTCACATCCGAGGCCAAGGGCCCTGTCTAGGTCCAGCCCTGACCCACTATCCCCCCCCCCGACGGTGGCCTGCCACCCGTCTGTAGTGCCCGGGCGCTACACGCCGAGCAAGGTCGAATACGCTGCCTGTAGATGCGTCGCACACACGACTGTAAAATCCGTCATCATCATCAGGACGTGCATCAGGTGGCGCGACTCACGGTCAAACTCCGAGCTCGCGTACGCTCACGCTCTTTTCAGAGTGGGGCTTCCCTACCACCAACAGCCAGCCATCTCATTAAGGTGCTCGGGCCCTGCGCGCCGAGCACGGTTGTATACGCCTTGAGATATGTCCCTAACTGTGTCACCCATCATCATCAACAGGTGGCGCGACTCACGGTCAAACTCCAAGCTCACGTATGCGAGCGCATCGGGCGTCTCCCCCATGGGTCGGATGCAGGGGCGGCTGCCGCCCGCTGCTGTTGCTGCTGCTGGGGACACAGATGCGTCGCTGCTGCGGGCACGCAGGCATGCATGTGTTTGCACGTGAGAGTGTGCAGGCAAGCTTGCTTGTGTGCGTGTGCGTGGTTGCAATGTGGCAGGAGCGGCCGCCGCCCGCTGCTGCTGCTGCTACTGCTGCTGGGGACAGATTCGTCGCTGCTGCGGGCATGCAGGCATGCATGTGTTTGCACGTGAGAGTGTGCGGGCATGCTTGCTTGTGTGCGTGTGCGTGTTTGCATTGTGGCAGGAGCGGCCGCCGCCCGCTGCTGCTGCTGCTGCTGCTGCTGGGGACACAGATTCGTCGCTGCTGCGGGCATGCAGGCACGCATGTGTTTGCACGTGAGAGTGTGCGGGCATGCTTGCTTGTGTGCGTGTGCGTGTTTGCAATGTGGCAAGAGCGGCCGCCGCCCACTGCTGCTGCTGCTGCAGCGGACACAGATTCGTCGCTGCTGCGGGCATGCAAGCATGCATGTGTTTGCACGTGAGAGTGTTCGTGTGCGTGTTTGCAATTTGGCAGGAGCGGCCGCCGCCCGCTGCTGCTGCTGCTGCTGCTGGGGACACAGATTCGTCGATGCTGCGGGCATGCAGGCGTGCATGTGTTTGCACGTGTGTGTGTGTGTGTGTGTGTACATTGTGGCAGGAGTGGGCACAGCACCCGCTGCTGCTGCTGGGGACACGGATGCGTCGCTGCTGCGGGCACGCAGGCATGCATGTGTTTGCGTGTGAGAGTGTGCGGGCTGCTTGCTTGTGTGC
>VFSX01000157.1:0-47500 GCA_016618255.1 Chlamydomonas sp. UWO 241
TGCGCTGCGTGCAGCTGCAGATAGTAGGCTGGAGCCAGCACTTGAGTAGGTTCTTGCACGCCTGGTAGTCTTTGCTGGAAAGCCGATGTAACTGATGTAACTGTAACTGCACGCCTGCGTTTGGGTTGGGTTGGGGGAATTGAGGGGGAGGGGGGGGGAGGAGGCGCGTGCGCTGCGTGCAGCTGCAGCAGACAGGCAAGAGCGGGTACCAGAAAAGGATCCTGCACGCCTGCGTTTGGATTTGGAATGGGTTGGGTGGCTCAAGCTTCCAGTCGGCCCAGCAGCGCGGCGAAATTGGTGGCACTCGTTCTGATTGGGAGACTTTCTCGGACACGGCGTTTGTGTGTCCTCAGGATAGGGTCGGGTGGAGAGCTGTTGTGTATGGTCCGGCTACCCCTCGCGCGCTGGCACCTCCACCTCGGCGGTCAAGTAGATTGGCAAGCGCCATTTGACCTCCTAACCCCTGGAAGCAGTTGGGATATATTTCGGAGGCGTTGCGTGATGGCTCTCCTTTTTGCTGTAGGACTGTGCATTGACAGGCAGCCGGCTGGTGGCTACCGCCCCGCACAAGTGATTGCTAGACCCTGCAGTGGATTTGGGTCTCGGCGGTGGGTCAAGGACTAGAAGGCAGTCTCCACTGGAAAGCCGATGTTACTGTTACTGCTGCCGCTGCTGTTATTGTTACTGCTACTGTTACTGTTACTGCTGCCGTTGCTGTTACTGTTACGCACCCAGGGCCTGCCGTGCCGCGTGGTAGATGCCGCCCCACCCAACCACTTACCCTGCAGACCCTCATTCACGCACCCAGCGCATTCACACACACACACACACACACGCACACACCCAGTGCCTGCCGTGCTGCGTGGTAGATGCCGCTCGCAAGCTCCTCACGCGACTCGAGGCCATCGGCAACCGCCTAAATGCAATCAGACAACGGTCAGTCAGTCAGTCGGTCAGTCGGTCAGTCAGTCAGTCAGCCAGTCGGTCAGCCAGCCAGCCAGCCAACCAGTCAGACAGGCAGTCAGCCAGTCAGTGAGTCAGTCAGTCAGCCAGCCAGTCAGGGGGTGTAGTAGGTGCCAGCCCGCTTCCTCCCACTCCCGCCCGCAACTGTTGCTGTTGTAGCAACATCGCGCGCCACGCACGCATGCGCCCGCGCCCGTGACGAGCACGCATGCACCCCGTCCCTACGCACGCCTGCGCCAGTGGTTCCGTTAAGGATCTTGGAAAAATGATGGCTCAACCCGGGCCTCACGCTCATTTCGCCAATCTCAACCCGACGGAGGCGATTTTCACACTTTTTCGGGTCGGACTTCGCGCAATCTCGGCCCGACGCGCCAGCCCGAATCGGCCAATCTCAACCCGAAAGTGCACTTTTTCGGGTTGCGGGTTGGCTAACGGAAACACTGGCCTGCGCCCACGCACGCGCCATGCAGGGTTGCGCCCGCGCCCCCCGCACGCATGTGCGCGCGCTCACACACACCTGGATGGCAGATGGCATGCTAGGGGTGTAAACTTAGCAGCTGCCGGCCTATTTCCTAGGGTCTAATGCGCCATCATAGGCGTCCGACGGACTGTGACATCGACCACACATGGCACCAGTGGTTCCGCTAAGGATTTGGGGGAAATCATGGCCTGACCCGGGCCTCACGGCTCACTTGCGCAATCTCAAGCATGGTAGCTAGCCTCTTTAGGCAGCTCCCTAGATCCCACGCCCCGAGGGTGCGTACTGTAAACTGTAAACTGTAAACTGTAAACTGTAAACTGTAAACTGTGCAATCTCAACCCGCCGGAGGCATTTTTGTTGCGTTAGAATGTCAAAATTCACGCGATTCCAACCCCCAGCGCCAGCCCAGATCGGCCAATCTCGACCCAGTGTTGCAGGCTTGCGGGTTGCGGGTTGGCCAACGGAAACACTGACCTGCACCAGTGCTTCTTCAATTGATTTAAATGGATTCATTCTTACAGCCCGGCCACTGGCGGCCGGAGGCTGTGCCCTCGCAAAAAGACGGAAAAATTGAAAGAAGAAAAAGACGAAGAAAATCAGAGAACAAAAAGTCGCGCAGTGAACCTTTACAAACATGTAATTCTTTCAAAACGCATTTGGCGGTCTACCGCCAAACTAAAGAAGCACTGACCTGCACCGCGTACGCCTCCTGCGCCTCCTTGCTCAGCACCAGCAGCCGCAGCGTCGCCTGCACGTGCGCATGCAAGGGTGTGGGGTTTAACCAACCAGCCGACCAACCGACTGACCGACCAACCAACCAACCAACCAACTATCCGACCAACCAACCAACCAAGCAACCAAGCACCCACCCACCCACCCACCCAACCAACCAACCATCTGACCAACCAACCAACCAAGCAAACAACCAACGAAGCAACCAACCAACCACCCAAGCAACCAAGCAACCAACCAACGAAGCAAACAACCAACAGACCAAGCAACCAACCAACCAACCATTCGACCGACCAACCAACCAACAAAGCAACCACCCAACCACCCAACCACCCAATCAACCAACCAACCAACAAACCAACATACAAACCAACCTTGAACTCGAGGTACGCCTCCGGGTAGGCGTCCAGCGCAAGGGGCGCGAGCTCACGACGCGCACACGCTGTGAGGGTGCACGGCCGCACATGGTGTGTGTGTGTGTGTGCTTGTGTGTGTGTGTGTGTACTTGTGTGTGTGTGTGTGCGTGTGTGTGTGTGCATGTGTGCATGTGTGTGTGTGTGCTTGCGTGTGTGCGTGTGAGCGTGCGCATTGCACAGGATGGCTCTGTGTGTGTGTGTGGCGTGCACGCCCTCACCGATAGCGGTCTCGTCTGCTCTCTGTGCGCACAACGCCGCAAACTTCTGCTTGACGAGCTTGAACGCATAGCGGCCATCCTGGCGATCCATGGCGCATGTGTGGACGTGTTAAAACGTAAACGCAATGCATGGCGTGACGCTGCATAGGTGCATGCGCAACGCCCCACGTGTGTTTGGCACTCGCTGCAAACTACAGCGCATGTGTTTCCCCCCCATGCACCCATGCGCGCGCATGCAAGGCGCATGCAAGGCCCATGCAAGGCGAGCTGTCACTCTAGGGTTGCCGCGCCCGCAATAACCACCTGCATGAGCTGGGGACACAGCGCCTTGAGCATCGCCACGCCGCCATCCACGTCGCCCTTTTCCAGCATCTGGCGCACATCGGAGCAACCACACGCTGCGGCAGACGGAGCCTGCATGACAAGTGTGTGTGTGTGCATAAACGCCGTGCATGCTGCGCTTACCAGGCATCCACGACACAGCACAGCATAACTCGTGGACGTGCCCTGGAGGCGTGGCGTGGCAATGCAACTCTACCTGCAATGCGCTCAATACTAGCGCGTCCAACTCGGAGAGAGACACCTCAGCCGTGGGGAGGCTACCATCGCCCTCGTTAACCATTGACCCAGCTTCACTAGCGCACTAGGCTGCGTCGTGTTCCACGCACACGAAGGAGTGTGGGAGGAGTGGACTAAACATTTGCATGTGAGCAGTGCGTCTCTGTTGCAGCCCCTTCCCCTCCCCAAGTGTCGCAATCCATCCAGGTTGTATTCTAGTTGTCTGAGTTCAGCTTCAGCCGCAACCATGGCGGACGAGGGCGAGCTGTCGTACCAGGAGCTGGAGGCGAACCTCGCAGAGTACTCTGGGCAGCTCAAGCAGGTGCGGAATCATGGTGATACACGTGGCTGCCAGCTTGGGGGAGTGGGGGAGTGGGGGGAGCCTGCGGTGCGCATGCACGCGCCTATGCATGGGCAGAGCGAAGTGACGCACGGCCCACCCATCCCCATGTGCATGTGCATGGTCCCTACCTCAGTACATGTTCCCTACCTTAGTTCATGGTTTCCCTGCCGCCGCGTGGCACTTCGCCGTGGATCACTGGCGATGCAGCACGCCAGCATGGGGTCGCATGGCCGCGCATGGGACACACACCCATGCATGCAACCATGCAACCCCAGCTGTGCTGCATGCACATATGCACGCAATCATGCTGGGTTTGCATGCGCCCCATGCGCACAGGTCGAGGGGCTGCTGCTCGGCGACCCCGAGAATGGGGAGCTGTCGGAGATGTACGACAGCCTGACCGAGGTGCGTGTGTTCGTGTGTGTGTGCGTGTGTGCATGTATAGCGTGTGTCTGTGCGTGTGTGCGTGCGTCCTCACGGCTGCTCCGCGCGAGGGCTGGATCCTTCCACCGCCGCCACCGCCGAGGTCGCCCATGCACCCAGCTGCTCAGACGTACGCACGTAGCAGGAACGTGCGCACGCGTCCTCCCCCTGACCCCCTGACCCCGCCCCTCGCCCTCACCTCTCCCCCTCACCACCCTCATGCCTGCTCTGCCTCCCCCCAGGTCATCCAACTCACCACAGAGCTGCTGAGTGAGGCGAGGGCACAGCACGCAGCGGACACAGCAGCAGCTGCGGGCGGGGCGAGCGGATCGGGTGGGTGCATGTTTGTGCGCAGGATGTGAGCACACACACACACACACGCACGCACACACACAACACACACTCATGCACACGCTGCACACACGCGCCAGTCACGCGCGTGTCTGCTGTGTGGCGTGTGTGCATGACTGCAGTTTAGCACACACACACACACACACACACACACACACACACACACACGAACACACTCACACACACGCTACACACATGCGCCAGGCACGCGCAGTGCGTACGTGTCTGCAGCGCGTGCATGCGCATGTGCATGTGAGCACACAGAAGCACACACACACACACACACACACACACGCGCGCGCGCGCGCTTGCACGCACGCTGCACGCACACGCCAGTCACGTGTAGTGCGGACGTGCCTGCAGTGCGGCATGCGTGCATGATTGCATGTGAGCATACACACACACACACACACGCTGCACACACTGCACACATGCGCCAGTCACGCGCAGTGCGAACATGTCTGCAGCGTGCGCATGTGCATTTGCATGTGAGCACACACAAACACACACACACAAACACACACACACACACGCACGCCACACACACGCGCCAGGCACGCGCAGTGCGGACGTGTCTGCAGTACGTGCATGTGTGCATGATTGCATACGCACATACACTCCACACATACACACACACACACACACGCTGCACACATGCGCCAGTCACGTGCAGTGCGGACTTGTCTGCAGTGCGAGCATGTGTGCATGATTGCATGTGAGCACACACACACACACACACAAGCACACTGCACACACGCGCCAGTCACGTGCAGTGCGGACGTGTGTGCAGCGTGCGCATGTGTGCATGATGGCATGTGAGCACACACGCACACACACACACACTGCACACACGCGCCAGTCACGTGCAGTGCGGACATGTCTGCAGTGCGTGCATGCACATGTGCATGATTGCATGTGAGCACACACACACACACACACACACGCGCTGCACACATGCGCCAGTTGCGCGCAGTGAGTACGTGTCTGCAGTGCGCGCATGCGCATGTCCATGTGAACACTCACTCACACACACACACACACACGCGCTACACACACGCGCCAGTCACGCACAGTGCGTACGTGTCTGCAGTACGCGCTTGCGTGCATGATCGCATGTGAGCACACACACACACACACACACACACACACGCCAGTCACGCGCAGTGCGGACTTGTCTGCAGCGTGTGCATGCGCATGTGAGCACACACACACACACAAAAACACACGCTGCACACACGCACCAGCCGCGTGCCGCGCGCTGTTTGGACGTCTCTGTCTGTGCACATACACCTGGATGGCACATGGCATGCAAGGGGTCTCATTTTGACAGCTGCCGACTGCCGGCCTATTTCCTAGGGTATATTGCGCCACCAAAGGCGTCCGACGGACTGTAAAATCGACCACAGACGACGTGCTGTGCTGACGTGTCTGCCTGTGCACGCGTCGCGTGGCCCTTGCTGCACTCGGCGCACAATCCTTCCATGCACACACATGTGGGGCCCCCCCCCCCACACACACACACACATACACACCGCAGGCGCGCCTGCATCCTCCTCAGCAGCAGCAGCGCCAGCAGCGCCAGCAGCGCGAGCACCGCCACAAGCAGCGCCAACACCGCTCGCAGTGCACATCGCGACTGCGCAGACACACACACACACGCACACACGCACACGCATACACACACACACACGCACACACACCACAGCCGTGCCCGCGTCCGCCGCCGCGTTGTCATCAGCACCAGCAGCAGCTCCCTCCACACCACCACCACCACACACATCCACACATACGCACACACACACACACACACGCACACATCAGACGCGCCCGCATCCTCGGCAGCAGCAGCAGCAGCGCCATCCATGCCAGCAGCAGCGCCACCAGCGCACACCCAACCCATCCACACACACACACACACACACACACACACACACACACCGCAGCCGCGCCCCCATCGTCATCATCAGCAGCAGCAGCAGCAGCGCCAGCAGCAGCGCCCTCCGCATCACCACCACCACACACACACACACACACACACATGCATACCGCAGGCGCCCCCGCATCCTCATCAGCAGCAGCAGCAGCGCCAGCAGCAGCGCCTCCGCCCCAGCACCACCACCACCACCGCCACGCACACGTACCCACATTCCATTCCATTCCAGATCGTTACAAAGATAACGGCGATATCGTTCCAGAGGTCGGCGAAAGGGCGTCTGTCAAAAGCGGGAGACCACTCGTCGCTATGAGGGGATATAATGCCACTCTGCTGCGGGGGGACTGCCTCTGAGGCACTGCATCTAAGTAAGCTGTGTTGTACGCTGACTAAACTGACTGTGATCACTCTCACTCTCTCTGAGGCTGTGGTGTGGTCGCAACCTCTATCCCGCCTTAATCAGATCGCCGCATATGGACTCCCACAGCTGTGGAAATCTCGCTAGGGTGAGCCATCCGGGTGGGACTTGGTTGTCGAGGATGCGCGTGAGCCCTGGGTACGCGGCGTACATGGCTCGCTCTCGTTTGAACTGGTCAAAGCGATTCTTGACGGCGTCTCGAAACCGTTGGGGTGTGAAAATGTCACCTGCATTTTGCCGGTACGACGTGATGGCCCCTCCCGCGTGGAGGCCATCCGCGTCCGGTCGACGGCACATGAAAAGTGCGGCGGTGGCTGGGAAGATGGGGTGTGCAGGGTGAACGGGCTGGGGAGGGAGAGGGGAGGGGAAGATGGCGGGGCTGGGGTGGGGAGGGTGGAGGGGCTGAGGAGAGGGAGAGGGGGGGAGGTGGCGGATGAGGGGACCGATGAACGCAGCTCGGTGTTTGTTGATGGTGTCGATGATGGGCGCTGTGGGTGGGTCCTTGGCGTGCATCTCGATGGTGGAAGTGTGAGGGGAGGAAGGGGAAAGGTTGTGGGGTATCCGCTTAAGGCGGCGTAGGAATCGGTTGTGAGTAACCTCGAGGCGGTGGATGTGGGCTTTGTTCATTGTCCATGCTTGGCATCCATAAAGGAGTGCGGAAACAACATAGGCATTGTACAGACGGATCTTAGTAGAGTCAGAGATGACTTCAGGGGGGGCGTCCCAGAACCGTAGGGTAAGCCGTTTGTAGGCAAACCAGGCAGAGCCAATGCGGCGTGAGATCTCGGCATCGAGTATCCCGGCGTCTGAGTGGGAGACAGGGTGTGCATCGGAGGGGGAGGGGCTGCGGGTGTGGAATAAATACTGCCGAGGTATTTGAACTTGTCTGTGGGGTGGACGAGGTGGGGGTTAGAGGAGGAAGTGGAAGGGATGGAGATCGGTGCTGGGGTGTCGGTGTGCGCAGACGGGTGACCCAGGGTTTGGTGCACGGTCTTGGCGTAGTTGATCTCGAGTGCGAGGTCGGAGCAGATCTGGTCGAGGCGGGCGAGCATGTCTTTTAGGGCATCGATGTCGAGTGCCATCAGAGCTATGTCGTCCGCGTAGAGGAGGAGGGGGAGTAAGGTAGAGTCGAAACCGTGGCGTGGGAGGGGTGTGTGGAGAGTGCCGTTCACCACGTAGCCGATTTGGATGCTGCGTTGGGGAGCTGGGCTATCAGGGATCGGATGACGGTGTCGATGAAGATGTTGAAGTGGAGGGGGGAGAGGGGGCAGCCTTGCTTGACTCCAGCTTCGAGGGGAAAGGAGGCCGAGTAGGCGCCGCCTACACGGACTCTGGCGGTGGCACCAGAGTAGAGGCTCTCGAGGCGGGAGAGGAGGTCGGGGTGTACGCCTCGACGGAGGAGGGTGTGCCAGAGGGCGGTGTGGTTGACTCGGTCAAAAGCCTTGGAGAGGTCGACGTAAGCCACGTGAAGAGGGGCTTGGGCGCGGTGAGACTCCTCTTGGAGGCGGCGTAGGGTAAAGATGGGGGCGGTGGTGCCTCGGCCGGGCCGGAAGCCGAATTGGTAGGTGGAGAGGTAGTCATCCAGGTGTCGTCCGAGGCGGGTGAGGAGGACGTGGGTGTAGACTTTGCCCGGGACTGGAAGGAGGGAGATGCCGCGGTAGGATTTGACGGCTGTGGTCGGGCCGGATGATGCGCCCGTGTAGAGGGGGCAGATGTCCGCCTGCTTCCACGCAGTAGGGATGGTTCTGGTGTTCCAACACGAGATGATGAGACGGTGGAGGGCTCCGGTGACAATGTCGCCGCCGTGCTTGAATAGCGGGGCGGTGATGTTGTCGTAACCGGGGGCGGAGTTTTTGAGGGTTTTGATCGCGGTCTCCACCTCGCCCCGTGAGGGTGGAGGCATCAACGGCGGGGGAGGAGGGGAGGGGGCATGGGCCAGGTGTGAGTCCAGCGTGGCAAGGCATACGGTTGAGGTGAGGTCGTGGACTTGTTTGAAGTGTTCTCCAAACGCGTCGGCCACGGCGTGAACGCCGAAGCACAAGTGGTCGCCAGAGCGGACGGCGGGGGCGGAGGCGGCGTGGGGGCGGTCGACGAGGCAGGACAGTGTGCGGTGGGCGGTGTGGGGTTTGTTGTTGTCGAAATCGTTCTGCACGTGCTTGGCGGCGGCGCTCCTGTGGGAGTCGGAGTCGTCACGGATGGAGGATTTGAGGTCGGACTCCAGGTGCTTGGACTGCTCCCGGGGGGCGCCCTCAGCGCCGGCAGCTTGCAGGTTTCTGGCGATCTCGAGCGAACGGTCAGAGAGGGTGAAGTCGATGGGGACCTCGGGTGGGCGGGGGCCTAGGACCTCGCTGGCCGCGGCGTGAATGGATACGATGAAGTGGGCCAGTTGTTGGTCGAGGGTGAGGGGAAGGGGTGCGGGAGGGGGGATGGCGAGGGCGTCTGTGACAGCCGCTGCGTACCTCAGTCGCGTGTCGGGGTCGCGGAGAAGGTCTGTGAAGTAGCGAGGGGTCGGAGCGGGGCGTGGGTGGTGGGCGCGCGTGTGGGTCCATGTTTTGGAGAAACGGAGCCGGATGAGGGTGGTGACGAGGGCGTGGTCAGGTTTGACGACGGTGAGGAGTGGTCTGGTCAGGGGGCATCGCGCGCGGACGTCTCGTACTGAGCTCAAGTGGGGACGTCGGACGAGGATGTGGTCGGGGATGTTGCAGTCTTTGCCGGTACGGCTGTACCAGGTGTAGACGCGCGACGGGGTGTGTGGGAAGAAGGAGTAAGTGACAACGAGGTTGTGCGCGGCGCACAGGTCAAGGAGCCGGTGTCCGTTGTCGTTGATGCCGGGTTTGTGGTGGAACTCAGCGAGGGGGGAGTTGGGTGGGAAGGTCAAGGTTGTGCTGTGTGGGGGGGGGCAGGTGTGGCGACCAACCGCTGGGTAAACGGTGTGGGACGCTGCGGAGACCTTGGCGTTGAAGTCGCCAAGGACCAGGAGGAAGTGGTGTGAGGGGGTGTTGGAAAGGGCTTCGTTGAGCCGCTCGTAGAACAGATCCTTGGCGGGCTCGTCGGCGGCGGCTTCCGTAGGGGCGTAAGCGATGACGACGGTCATGGGGAGGGTGCCGTTGGGTTGAAACCGCAAGACCATGATGCGCTCGTTGATGGCGGCAAAGCCGGCATCGGCGGCACGCAAGAGCTTGGCGGTGTCGGGGGACAGGAGGGCGCCAACTCCGTGTTCGTGCGGTCGTTTACTGTCGGGGGCGCGGCCGGACCAGATGAACTGGTAGCCGTTGGGGAGGGTGTGTCAGCCGGAGCCGGGGTGGCGCACCTCCTCGAGGCCGCATATGTGTATGCCGAGGCTCTCCAGGTCGGCGGCGAGGATGCCAGGGTGCGCCATGGGGTCGGAGCGTGTGCCATCTGCTGCCCCCAGAGGGTGCAGCAGTTGTAGGAAGCTGCGACGAAGTCGTGTCGTGGCTGAAGAAGGCGGGGGCGCGCGATCCCAAGAGATTGTCGGACGGGATCGCGCGCGTGAGCCGGGGGGACGGTGGGTGCACGGTCGGTGGCTAGTCGCCCTGCCCGGCGTGGGGTGCGCTCAGAGGCGTGGCCCTACCAGGCCAGCTGCGCTGCGCGACCGGGTAGTGACACCGGGCTTGGGCGGGGACGGCTCGGGGACGGCGTGCACGTAGTGCATCGTGGTGCCGAACGGGGGTGGGGACCCGTAGCGCTCGTTCTGGCCGGGGGGGCTGAGCTCGTTGGCGGCGGCGCCCCAGGCGTTGAGGGAGGCAGGGGTGGCGGTGGTGGGGGAGGTAGGGGAGGACGCAGCGCGGCGGACGGGGGCCGGCGACACGATGGTGGCGCGCATGGCGGCGGCGGCGGCGTAGGCCCAGCCCAGTCCCACGACCCTTGCACACACACACACACACACACATACACACAGGTGCAGCTTATCAACAGCACGCTCCTCCTCGGCTGTGGCATGGTTCTGCAAGGGGACATAGCTGGGAGGGGCGAGGTGGTCCTGCGAAGGGCAGGGCGCGTGGCTTACGCACCTGGTGCTGCTGGCACTGATGGTGGGTTGGGTGGGGTGAGGGTGTTTCCAGTGTGTATATCTAGTGGGGTAGGGGTGTATCTAGTGTGCACATGTAGTGTTGGGTAGGGTGGAGAAATAAGCAAGACGAGGGGGCGGGGAGGGGGAGGGGCGTGGTGGTGCTGCGTGGGCAGGGCACGTTGCGTATACACCTGGTGCTGCTGGCACTGACGGTGGGTTTGGTTTGGGTGGGGGGCTCTGTACACGGGGGCATTGGACACTGGGACACTGGGGCACTGGGGCACTGGGACACTGGGACACTGGGACAATGGGACACTGGGACAATGGGACAATGGGACAATGGGACACTAAGACACAGGGACACAGGGACATAGGGACACTGGGACAGTGGGACACTGGGACAGTGGCCATATTAGGTGTTGGATAGGGTTGCGAGATGAGCGAGAGGGGGGGGGGGGCGAGGGGGTGTTGCAGGCGGCAGGAAGTTTGGCGTTCACTGCTGCCGATGGCGGTGGGTTCAGCGGGATGGGGTTTGGGGTGGAGTTCGCCTACGCGCTCTCACCACCCTCACGCACAGAGCGCAGCATCGCACCGCTCTACCTTCTCCTCGGTCCCCGCAACCTGCCCTGCTTCTGTCCCCTCTCACTCCCCTGCACTACCCCCACTGAGAGCGCCCCCCCCCTGCCCTTTCACTCCTAGCTGTGACATCCTGGGCGTCCCACTATCGACAGTGCCCCCCCTCCCCCCAAACCTAACGTTTCCGCCACAGGGGCCGGCCGCAGCGCAGAGCGCAGCGTTGCACCCCTCTACCTTCTCCTCGGTCCCCGCGACGTGCTGTGCCTCTGTCCCCTTTCTTTCCCCTGCACCACCCCACTGAGAGCGCCCCCCCCCCCCCACATTCTCCTGTCCGTGCACGCCTAGTTGTGTCATCCCGGGCGTCCCACTATCAACAGTACCCCCCCTCCCCCCAGCGTGGCATATCCCCCGCAGGGGGCCGGCCACCGCGCAGAGCGGCAGCGTCTTGCACCGCTCTACCTTCTCCTCGGTTCCCGCAACGTGCTCTGCCTCTGTTTCCGCTCCCATCCCTGCAGGGGAGGGAGTACCACCCTACTGACCCCCTCCACCCTTGTCTGTGCACTCCTAGCTGTGACATCCAGGTCGTCCCACTATCAACAGTACCCCCCCCCCGCCGACCCCTCCTGACGGCCCCCCGCAGGCGGCGCCACCGCGCAGAACGCAGCATCGCACCTCTCTGCCTTCTCCTCGGTCCCCGCGACGTGCTCTGTCTCCGTCCCCTCTCCTCCCCTTTATTACCCGACTCAGGGCTCCCCCCTGTCCCGCAATCAACACGCACACACACACACACACACACACGCATGCGTGATGCTTCCCCCGCAGGCGGCGCCGCCACACAGAGGCGCGACGTCGTACCCCGCTACCTTCTCCTCGGTCCCCGCGACGTGCTGTGCCTCCGTCCCCTCTCCCTCCCCTGAATTTCCCAACTGAGCGCCCCCCCACCCCCCATCCCTTGTCCATGCACTCTTAGCTGTGACGTCCAGGTCGTCCGACTTTTTAAACAGCCCCCCCTCCCCTCCCCCATGTGTGGCGTTTCCCCCGCAGGCGGCGCCGCCACACAGAGCGCGACATCAAACGTGTCACTGTCCCAGATCGCGTCGCTGAGCGGTGACGTGACGGCTGTGCTGGCGGGAACTGGCGGCTGATTGAAGCGTCAGTCGGAAGGCCCTCAGGGGGTCGGGGGAGGGGAGGGCAGCGCGGCAGTCAGATCGGCGACGTGGTAGTTGACATCTCCCGGCGCCTCATCCAGATGGTAGACACGTTTTTTTTTACAGTTTTCACATGTACGCGCCCGGAGGACCCCGGGGCGTGAATTAAGGCCGAGACTACACGCATAGGGGGGCTCTACTAGGAGAGCCCGCCAGGCCACGCAGCACGCCCGCCTACCAAGGATCATCGAGATGGTAGACACGAAAGCAGCTGAGTCGTGCAGGCAGTTGAGGGGACCAAGCACTAGCGGCAGCAGCAGTTGTAGAGACACCCATGTGCCGAAACGGCAGCCGGGCACCACTCGCAAGGCAACCTCATTAGCCTTGACCTTTAGCAGCTAGTTGAACAGAGGTCCCTAGTTTGCTTGGTCGGCCCTCGTCAATACTACGCCCCGAGGGAGCACCCTGTAAACCTGTGAACCTGCAACGTCTTGCACGCCAAAAACGCCTTGCTGAGTGGCAATGCGACGGCTGTGCTGGCGGGCACTGACGGCTGATCACGCTGGCAGGGGGGGGGCGGCCCCGCAGCTCTTTGTCCAGCGTCACCCGACTCCCTCTCTCCAGGCGCGACGCTGAGTGGAGATGCGGTGGTGGTGCTGGCGGGCGCTGACTGCTAATCGCAGCCTCAGTCGGAGGGGGTGGGGGGTGGGGTGGCCTTGACTTGTAGCAGCTACACGGACAGAGGTCCCTAGTTTTTTTTCTCATCCCCTCTCAAGACTACGCCCGAGGGAGCGTCCTGTAAACCTGTTAACCGGAGGGGTTGGGGGGGGAGGGGAGGACAGCGCGGCAGTCAGATCGGCAATGTGGTAGTTGACCTCTCCCGGTGCATCATCAAGATGCAGCTTTGGGCATGATCACGATGCATCCCGGCGCATCATGAAGATGCATCCCGCCGCATCATCAAGATGCATCCTGGCGCATCATGAAGATGATCGATCCATATTGATGGTAGACACGGAAGCAGCTGAGTTATGTAGGCAGTTGCAGGGGACCAAACACTAGCGGAAGCAGCAGTTGTAGAGGCACCCATGTGCCGCAACGGCATCCGAGCACCACTTGAAAGGCACCTTATGGTAGCTAGCCTCGTTAGGCAGCTCCCTCAATCCCAGGCCCCTAGGGTGGGCATTGTAAACTGTAAACTGTAAACAAGGCAACGTCTTGCACACCGAAAATGCCTCGCTGAGTGGAGATGCGACGGCTGTGCTGGCGGGCACTGGCGGTTGATTGCAGCTTTAGTCGGAGGGCCCTCAGGGGGTTGGCGGGGGAAGGGAGGGCAGCGCGGCAGTCAGATCAGCAATGTGGTAGTTTTTTTTTACAGTTTTTACACGTAAGCGCCTGCAGGATCCCTAGGCATGAGTCAAGGCGATGTGGTAGTTGACCTCTCCCGGGGCCGCATCCAGATGGTGTCGTGTAGGCAGTTGAGGGGACCAAACACTAGCGGCAGCAGCAGTTGTAGAGACACCTGTGTGCCGCATCGGCAGCCGAGCACCACTTGCAAGGCAACGTCTTGCACACCGAAAACGCTGGTAGGCTGGCTCGCCGCGTGGCCTTGCAGGCTCTACTAGTAGAGCTCCCCTAGACGTGTAGTCTAGACCTTAACCCATGCCTCGGGGTCCTCTGGGCGCGTACATGTAAAGACTGTTAAAACATGTGTGTGTGGCCGAGTGTGTGGCTGAGCACGTTAGCACGTGGCCGAGCACGTGACAGCTGCCACTTAAGTATATGTGCACGCCGGGTGGTGATCGTCTTGATAAGAGTTGCATGCGATACGCCTACTTCAACAAGTCCGCTGCCGCAGCGGTAGGGGACCTGGGGGCGCCCCCACGCTCTTACAGAGCAAGGCTCCCTATCACCAAAAGCCAGCCATCTCATTAAGATGCTCAAGCCAAACGCGCCGAGCACGGTCTTATAAACAATATAAATATGCCTCAAGAGGCGACCCTGACTGGAACATCCATCATCATGACGTCATGTTTCCTTTTTTCCGTGTTCCGTATTTTTGTTCTTCTGTATTCCGTTTTCCTTGTTTCATACACACGTTACGTTGGTGATCGGTGGAAGTGTGAACGAGAATTCCACAATCGGTGGAAGTGTGGCATGAATTCCACGACCCTACGCTGAATCCAACAAACAAATATTATACATTGCTCGAATCGCCAAGGGCTGTCCATATTCGTTGGTATCATCCGCTTTGACCAAATCTCCTAGCGCTACAGTCAGTCAAAGTATAGCCTCTTGTTGTGTTGGCCTGGCTAAGCCCCCTGCAGATTTTGACATTTGATGACGTTTGGACTTTTACCTATGAAACCCCCTTCATGAGTAGCCTGGTGATGTTAGTGTGATGATGATGGATGTTAACAGTCAGGGACACCTCTAAAGGCGTATAAGACCGTGCTTGGCACATATGGCCCGAGCACCTTACTGATATGGCTGGCTGTTGGTGGTAGGGAACCCCAACTCTGTAAAGAGCGTGGGCGCACCCCTAGGTCCCCTACCGCAGCGGCAGCAAACGCTTGTTGAAGTAGGTGACCGCGGCATTCTAGCTAGGCCTTGCCTCAGGGCCACCCTACCAAAATCCCAACGTCTGATCCACGCCATTGAATGCGGTCATAACGTCTGAGACGGTCCGGGGTGCGCCTCAGGCGGTGGTGGTCGGGGTGGCACCTGAGGCGGTTTGGATAACGCCTGAGGCGACGGCTGAGGCGATCAGGGGTGCGCCTCAGGCGGCGCCTTAAGCGGTCGGAGCGCCTGAGGCGCCGCCTGATCCGCGCCATGGAATGGGACGCCTGAGGCGCTTCTTCAGGCGTTGTGAATGTGGTAGGGCCAGTGCTCATGCAGGTAGGGGGGTCATTAGCTGTAGACCAGTGGTAGCCTTAAGGAAACCGAGGAATCTCCTGTTTGCCCCCGCAACATCGGAGGGAACATGCCGAATTGAGGCGATTTTTTTTGGCGGGAAAGTGTGAAAATGCCAATTATCATGCCAATTATTGTGCCGAATATCACACTTTTCGGGGCGAAATTCCCGCGATTCGCCCCTACAGCTTCCCCCCAAATTTCCCGTTTTGCCCCCGCAGCGGGGGCTGCGGGGGCGCTAAGGACAACACTGGCCTGGGGTGGGGTGCATGTGTGGGCAGATGCATTTAGTGGCGATGCAGCGGCGGTGGCACCAAGCATCCAATCTTGACACGTCAATTCGGGGGTGCAGCGGTTGTCGCCATCGCATGTGCTGCTGTGTCCGTGTGCGCGTGGTCAAATGTACAGTCCGTTCGAAGCCTTTGTTGGCGCATTAGACCCGCATGTGCGCTCTTGTGATCTGCCTCTGGAGTGGCAATGCAGCTCCGATGGCTGATGGCTTCAGTCGTGCCGCTTGAGTCGCACTAATTGCAATTAAGATGCTTGCCTATTTCTTCAATTGCAAACGAAACAGTGGTTCAACTCTCACTACTTGCTGATCCACACGTTTAAGTCCCACTTCATCATCGTCCGTCGTCCAGTGCACGTCGTCAGTCCGACTCGTACAAAGTGTGTTGTTGCAGGGAAGACGCCTTTTACTTGTCCACACGCAATCAGTCCGCACACCCTACCCGTATCCTGCATGGACATTTAAAATACATCAATATGTATAGCCAGTTACGGACACACGTCATCCCAAACCGCCCCGCGACGCAGTGTTGCTGGCGGGGGTGGGACGTTGCTGACGTTGCTGGGACAGCGCCGCCGTCGAAGCAGGGCAGAGGGGACAGGCCCTGTCCTTCCCTGAGGAAGGACATGGAGGCGCTTCGGCGTGACAACGAGGCTCTGCGGGGCGAGAACCAATCGCTGCGGGACGAGAACAAATCGCTACGACAGGCACTTCTCGAGGGCCAGGGAGCCTTCCTACGTCCACCACTCCTCGACAGGTTAGGCAGCAGCAGCAGAGGGGGAGGAGAGGAGTTGGCGTGGACATTTCTCATTTTATCTCGCACTATCCAAGGCCAACCCACGGCACACGTAATCCACGGCACACGCAAACAAAAAAGATGCGGAACAAACTGCCCCGCAGCTACAAAGAACGTGCTCAGTCCCAGGTGCGTGTCGCCGCCGCTGCAGGCCTTGGTGGTGTCCGCATGGAGGTGTTGCATGGAGGTGTTGCAAATCGTTCTTCCGATTCACCCCGATTCATTGAGGCCAGTTTATGACCCATTTACGACCATGCGTGTTCTTCAAGGGCAGGGTTGCACGGTTCGTGGAACCGCACCGCGGTACCGTAACACGTACCGGTACCGGTCAGGACGCTGGGGCACGTACGTGGTACGCAGCACACAACGCCTTTTACTTGCAACACAAAACTCGAATACCCCGAACTCCCCGACCTCCACGTGGATCCTAATGATTCGACATGCATTGGAAGGCGTATGACAAGCGTTTTCAAGAACACCGTTGGATGTACAATCCGTCGAGAGTGAGTGAGTTGGCTGTGAAAGTGTGTTGGGTATAGACACCGCTAGCACTAAAAATGATAGCAGGGGCAAAAAACAGCTGGGGGCTATCCTTTGTGGGCCCGCCATCCCCCGCGGGGCGCTACCCTTTGGTCACGCTCTGTCCTCGCGCGTTGGCGAGTCGCGGTGGGAGGGCGGTGTGTCGTGGGCGGATAACGAGTTTGTGCTCTGCTGACCCATTTTCTCGCGTGCGCGTGCCTTTGCCCGTCGCCTCCTCGCGCCCTGGTAGCTTGTGTGTGTGTGAGTTGTGCCTGGTTCTGGGGGGGCTAGGAGCACCGTGATGCGACGTGTACGCTGCTGTTGGTTTTCTACTTAATCCCTAGATGGGTAGAAAACTGGAGTTGCGGTCGGAAGGTACTTTCTAAGTGTGAAGTGAGAAGTACGAAGCGCCTCTTACTGGTGCTGGCACCCAAAGATTCCTATCCGTCTTCTTTGGTCGCTAGCACCGCTCCTTTTTCGGCTCCCAGTTCCGTTGTCAGCCTTTGATCTAAGAGTCGATGCCTCCCCACATGGCGACACGCTCTACTGCTGGCCGCGGGCGCGGCCCAGGGCGCGGCACCGTGATGCAACGTGTAAGCTGCAACAGTGCTTGGCACTTAAAAAATGATAGCGGGGGGAAAATACTTGCTAGGGCCATCTCTCGCGGGCCCTGCGCGGCCCCCGAGGGGCGCCATCCTCTTAGGGCGGTAGTTCTGCGCATGTTGGCGCGTCACGGTGGGTGGGGGATGCGCGTCGTGGGAGACGGTTTGTGGGCTGCAACACTTCAGTCACTTCAGTCACTTCAGTCTCGACGTTTGTTTGAGCCCCCCGCGTACTGTACTGCGTACCGCGGCACCGTACCACGTGCCGGTACAGCTCAGGACGCTGCCCCCCCCCCTGCCCCCCCTCAGTACGCGTGTACCGTGCAACCCTGACCGAGGGTCCGTGGCCTCTCGGGGAGGGGGCAGTCCCGCGGGGGTTGGCACTGCGACGGCCATTTGGGTGGGAGTGCGGTTGAACTTCACGACGCATGTAGCCTGTGTCCGGGAAGGCACCGCCCCGCGCAACTCTAATGTGATGAGGGTCATATTTCAGTCGCTTGCTGTTAGAGGGGGAGGCCGCGTGGATTTAGCGGTTTCGATGCCGCAACGCGCGCGACAGTGTATCCAACAGGATTTTGGGAGGGCTGTGTGCATAATGGATCATGGGCCACGCAGAGCCCTACCACAACGCCGCAGGCGCTCCGACCGCCCGAGGCGTCGCCTAAAAACGCCGCCACCGACCGCCTCAGGCGCCACCCTGATCGCCTCTGGCGTTATGACCATCCTCAATTGTGCGCCTCAGACGTTGGAATTGTGGTAGGGGATCCTACCCAAATCCCAACGTCTGATCCGCGCCATGGAATGCGGTCATAATGTCTGAGACGGTCCGGGATGCGCCTCAGGCGGTGGTGGGCGCCTGAGGCGGTCGGGGTGGCACCTGCGGCGATTTGGAAAACGCCTGAGGCAACGCCTGAGGCGATCAGGGGTGCGCCTCAGGCGGCGCCGCAGGCGTTCGGCACGCCTGAGGCGCCGCCTGATCCGCGCCATGGAATGGGACGCCTGAGGCGCCGCCTCAGGCGTTGTGAATGTGGCAGGGGGGTGGGGGGAGTGCTAGCGTGTATGTATGCATTTCGGGTTTGGAGTGTGTGTGCGTACGTATAAAACGGCCGTGCGTACGTGTGCGTGCGCTCGGCCCGCCGGGCAGCACAGTACGCCTTCAACTCGCCACAAAAAATGTCATGAACCCTCAGTTCCATGCGCATGGGTTGCAACCGTAGAACTTGCATTGACAGGCTAGAAGCAAGGGCTACTCTGATCACCGCTGGTATGCAAGATTGCACAGCAGTAGGGAGGACCTGGAGGCAGTGCTTCTTCGATTGGGTGGTTTACCGCCAACAGCGGTTTCTGGGCAGAAATAATGAGTTGATTTTTGCCGGGGTTTTCGTCGTTTTTGCCGTTTTTTTCGCCGATTTCGGTCCTGGCCGCCAGCTGCCGAGCTGTAAGAATTAATTAATTGAAAGCAATTGAAGAAGCACTGCCTAGAGGGGGTGCTGTTGCGCGTGCTCGCACCGCGGCACACAAATCTCCCCCAGTTCTCAAAGGCTTGCACCCATTCGACTTGCTTTGTAAAGCTTTAACAAAATTCATCCATGTCATTTCTGGTATGCAGCTCTTCAGAGGTTGAGCGGCTGCGCCCGTTTTGGATCCGCGGTGCGAGCGTGCACGCGTGTGTGTGTGTGGGGGGTCTGGGAGTTTGTGCGATTGGGTGTAGTAGTTCTTGGTAGGTCATCCCCACATAGTGACTATGCTGCGGCTGAGCCAACCGGTGATAATGCCCCCCATCCCCCTGCCTCCCCACATGCATGCATCCACCGCCTGACCCCACCCACCCACACACCTTTGTTTTGGCAGGTTCACCGACGAGGCCGGCCTGCGCTTGGCCAGCAACGACCCCACCGCAGCAGGTTTTCCAGCGAGCCACATCCCGTTCGCAAGGCGCACTGCGCACGATGACGCTCCAAAGCTCCAGCAGCCTAGCAGCGATGACAACGCGGCACCCACAAAACCGCAGCCAGGCGCCATGAGCGCGGCGCACGCCGCCGCCCCGCCCGTTCCGACCCCCGGCAACAGTCCGCCTTCACCACCCCCAGAAAGCTCGCTGAGTGTAGGGGCCACCAACGTGATGGCGGAGCTGGAGCCGGCGTCCACATCAAGGGCCGCGGCCGCATCGGCAAGTGAACCACTACCACCCACAGGAAGCTTGCCGGGTTTACGGGACACACCGACAATTGCGGAGCTGGATCCGGCGTCCACGTCGAGGGCCGCGGCCGTGTCGGCCAGTGCTCTGCCACCACCCTCAGGAACCTCGCCGAGCTTACGTGCCACGCTGTCAATGGCGGAGCTGGAGCCGGAGTCCACGCCGAGGGCCGCGGTCGCGTCGGCCAGAGAACCACCACCACCCCCAGGAAGCTCGCCGAGTTTGCGAGCCACGCTGTCAGTGGCAGAGCTGGAGCTCGCGTTTGCGTCGAGGCTCGCAGCCGCGTCGGGCAGCGGCAGGCACGACGTGCCGTTGGAGATGCACATGTCAGACATCGAGGCACTGTCGCGCGACGGCCTCGGGCCCGTGGGGGCCGTGTGGAAGTTTGCACGGCTTGGACCTGGGGACACCCTGCAGACTGTCGTGGCCGCCACGATCGCCGCAAACAGCGGGCAGATGCCGTACCTGATCGGGAAGCCGGAGCACCTCGTGTGGCTGAGCCCGGCCGCGGCGGGCGTCTCCGGGGCGCCCGGCAATTTGTCGTCGTGCCGTTTGAGGTCGTGGCGGCGCAGACGTGCAAGATGTGGACGACCAACGCGTTTGTGTCCGAGTGGCGCGCGCACGTGAAGAACCTGCTGCTTGGTGCGCGCGGAGTGTCGTGCGCTGTCGCGGGTGTGCGTGTGTCGCGGTTGCATGCGAGTTGCGGATGTGCGCGTGTCACGGGTGTGCGCGTGTCGCAGGTGTGTGCGTATTGCTGGCGTGCGCGTGTCGTGGGTGTACGCGTGTCGTGGGTGTGCGCGTGTCGTTGGTGTGCGCGTGTCATGGGTGTGCGCGTGTTGCGGGTGTGCGCGTGTTGCGGATGTGCGCATGTTGCGGGTTAGTGCGTGCCGCGGGCGTGCGCGTGTCGTGGGTGTGCGCGAGTTGCGGGTGTGCGCGTGTCGCGGGTGTGCGCGTGTTGTGGGTTAGCGCGTGTCGTGGGTGTACGCGTGTCGTGGGTGTGCGCGTGTCGTGGGTGTGCGCGTGTTACGGATGTGCGCATGTTGCGGGTTAGCGCGTGCCGCGGGCGTGCGCGTGTCGTGGGTGTGCGCGAGTTGCGGGTGTGCGCGTGTCGCGGGTGTACGCGTGTTGTGGGTGTCGCGGGTGTCACGGGTGTTGCGCGTGTTTATTGTACACGTACGGACGGGCATGCACACCATCACAACCAAAAATGTTGCCATGTTTCCCCCCCCCTTCCCCCCCCCCCCCCTTCCACACCCACCCACCCGCCCACGCTCTTGCCAACTTCCCTCGTGCACTCTCCCATCTACCTTCTTGCACCCCCCCCTCTCTACATTGCAGGCATCTACGAGCCGGTACATGGCCGTGCCATTCGCTTTGCCCACCCTGCCTTTGTGGGCTCCCGCACCGGTCTGCTCACCATAATCAATTGGTGGGTGCCAGCTCTCTTCCACAGTCCCAACCAGTGCTTCTTCAATTGATTTCAATTAATTAGTTCTAACAGCCTGGCCGCTGGCGGCCAGGACCCAAATCGGAAAAAATCGAAAAAAATCGGCAAAAAAATCAACCAATTATTTCTGCCCAGGAACCGACATAGGCGGTACACGGCCCAATTGAAGAAGCACAGGTTTCATCGCCCAATTCTCCGCCTTAACTTGCGCGGTTGACTCTCAGTACATATAGTCGCGCCAGTCGCGTTGCTCACCCTGCCCTCGCGGGCTCCCGCACCACCCTGCTCACCATGATCAACTGGTGGGTGCCTGCTCCCTTCCACAGTTCCAAAACCAACGGCTCCGCCTTGACTTGATCGATTGAGCCGGCGCCCCAAGCGCGCCGAGACCGCCTCGGGCCAGTTTTTTCTTTTCTTTTCTGGGAGTCGGCGCGCGAATCGACGTCCCAGGTGACCCCCTTGTCCGCTGCCCAGGCGTTGACCGTTGACCATCAAATATAGGTAAATTGCAAGCTCTTGAGGAGATGTTTGCGATGGGATCGTCAGACCATCACGCAACTTGGTTAGTTGAGCTCAATCTGATGGGTTTGTCAGTAGCCAAATGGCTCTCAATGGCTCCTAGGAGCCCAAAACAAAATGACTGCCTCAGGCGCCACCCCTCACCGCCCTATGTTCCCACCACCACCTGAAACGCAAACCGATCGCCTCAAGCGTTACGGCCGCATCGACTTGCGCGCCTTTGACGCCGGAATGTGGCTTGCATGGCGCATGCTGGCGCCTGCGTAATGTGCTTGACGCCTTTAAAAGGCTACCTACCTTGGATGCTTGCTTGACTACCAAATAGCTGCCGGCGTACCGGCCCACTCACCAGATCCCCCTGCAAGCCGTAAACCGCTCTTGGCTGGGTTTCTCATTCCCCAGAAAACCAACCCACACTTGGTGGGAGAGGGCGTTGAGGGGTGCGTTGGAGAGCGCTCCCCGAGAGCAGCACAGTGACACGCGCTGTGTGGAGACCCGCTATGTACTGCGCCTGGTATGAGCGGTTGAAGTTGCTCGAGCCAGGAAAAACTAAAGACTGAAATCCTTCCCAGGGCCCACTGCCGCTTACTTGATGGTGCCGGTGGGTGGGTCAGTGGTGTCATTTAAACAAAACTAGCATACTTTTTTAATGGGGGCCTTAGGGGTGCACTCTAGATGCCCTATGTGGCTCCCACAAAGTCGGGTACTATTTTTAGTGTGTTAAGGTGTGAAATCGTCGAAACCTCCCACTTTCGTGGCAAAATTACCTCGATTCGCCCCCGCAGTTTCCCCCCAAATGTCGCGATTTGCTCCCGCAGCGGGTTCCGCGGGGGCTGCGGGGCGCTAAGACGCCACTGGGGTGGGTGGGTGAGTCAGGGGGGAGGGGGGTGGGTGGGGGAGGAAAGGGGCTACACCAGATGGAACTTGCTCACCAAACGGCCCAATCTTGAGCCCGCTCGTATGCCTGCTCTCGTGACCCCACCCCGTCAACCCTGCGGCCCCAAATCAAGAAATTGACACTCTCAACACTACAGGCAGGTGGTTATTGCGGACGATGACGGCACGCGGTAGTGGGTGGTGGTGCACCCGTCATACCAGATGGAGCCTGTCCACCACCTGGAGAATAATGCCTGATCTTGAGTCCACTTGCATGCCGTACAGCTTGCATGCCGTACAGCTTGACCGCACAGGCAGGTGGTAATTGTGGTCGACGACGGCACGCGGTAGTGGGGTGTCGTACGCCCGTCCTTCCGGACAGACCCCAACCACCGAAAAATTTGACTGATATTGAGTTCAACCTAAAAAGCCTTACCTAACGCCTACCTGAACCCTAAACCATGCATAACCCTAAAAAAACTCCCACCCCACAGGCAGGTGGTAATTGTGGACGACGACGGCACGCGGTGGGGGGGGGAGTCAAATCTGTCCTTCCCGACGGAGCCTAACCTCCTAAAAAAAAAATGCCTGATCTTGAGTCCGCTTGCATGCCGTACCACGTGACCCATATGACCCACATGACACACTTGACCCCCAGGCAGGTGGTAATTGTGGACGACGACGGCACGCGGTGGTGGGGGGAGGTGCACCAGAACTACCAGACGGACCTCAACCTCCAAATATATAATACATGCCTGATCTTGAGTCTGTGTGCATGCCGTACCACGTGACCCACGTGACCCATATGACCCACATGACCCATGTGACCCTGCAGGCAGGTGGTATTGTGGACGACAACAGCGCGCGGTGGTGGGTAGAGGTGCACCCCTCCTATCAGACGGACCCTAACCACCTAAACAAAATACCTGATCTTGAGTCCGCATGCATGCCTGACCACTCAACACCTTAACCCATACATCTGCAGGCAGGTGGTCATTGTGGTCGATGACGGCACGCGGTGGTGGGGGGAGGTGCGCCCGTCCTTCCGGACGGACCCCAACCACCGAAAATTTTGACTGATCTTGAGTCCGCCCTAAAAATCCCTACCTAAACCCCTCCTTGACGCTAAACCATGCATAGCCCTAAAAAAAAAAGGCAGGTGGTTAGTGTGGACGATGACGGCACACGGAAGTGTGGGGAGGAGCACCCGTCCTTCCCGACGGACCCCAACCACCCAAAAAATTAATCTTGCGACCGCATTTATCACCTCCCAAAAACCTACCTCAACCCTACCTTCACCCTAAACCATGCATAACCCTAAAAACCCTATCACCCCACAGGCAGGGGGTGATTGTGGACGATGACAGCCCGCGGTGGTGGGGTGAGGTGCACCGTCATTCCAGAATGACCGGTCACGTGCCAACCGGACTGCCCCCACCGCATGCATGCCGTGCCACTTGACACCACAAAACACAAACTGATGGGCAGGTGGTAATTGTGGACCGCCCCTTGTTGTGGACCGCCCTGAATTGTCGACCGCCCCTAATTGTGGACCGCCTTCGACCCCCCCCAAAACTACCACCCCACAGGCAGGTGGTAATTGTGGACGACGACGGCTCGCGGTGGTGGGGGGAGGTGCACCAGAACTGCGCGATGCCCGAGGCTCTTGTCGAGTCGTGGGGCATGCGCGACCTGCTGGCTGTCAAGGTGGGTTGGTGTGTGCGGGTATGGGGAGGGGGGGAGGGGCGTCGTGTGGTTTGTGGGTGTGTATGGTGGGTGTGTATGGGGGGTGTGTGTGGGGGGGGGGAGGAGGGGAGGCATGCGCAACCTGCTGGCCATCAAGGTGTGCTGGTGTGTGTGTGTGTGTATGTGTGCTGAGGGCATTTGTGTGTGTGTGGGTAGGGTTGGGTGGGTCGGGGTGGTGCACCAGAACTGCTTGATGCCCGAGGCGCTTGTCGCGGCTACTCGCCAAGCCATGGCAGCGCCGGGCAAGCCGCTCCTGAAGTGTTCCACCGAGGGGCAGTCTAGCAGGAGCCGGGCCAGTCGTATTTTACCCCGCTCGTCAGCGGCACGGAGATCCTCGTCACCAGCAGCGCCGCATTGCTGGTCCAGGGCTCGGCGACGAGAAAGCGCCTCCGTTAATCGAGCACATGCACACAAAACAATGTGTTTAATTTCAAGTATTGAATACATATCATGTCACCCTTTAGTTAAGAGTCTCAATCAGGCGTTCCTTGTGCGCCAGAACGACCTCATTGCGTGCCTCGGCATGGTGTCTGGTAGGCTCAGCACATGAACACATAACAAGGCATTCATTTTGAATGTCAAATACATGTTGTGTCGCCCTTCCCTTAAGAAGCAGAAGGAGGCGCTGCCCGTTCGCCAGTGCGATCTCATTGCGCGCCTCGGCATGGTGTCTGGTGGGTTCGGCACGTGCACAAACAAAAGTTTTTTTTATATTTGAAGTATCGCACATGTCATGTCGCCCTTTTCTTAAGAAGCTCAATCAGGCGTTGCTGGTTTGCTAGTACGACCTCATTGCGTGCCTCGGCATGGTGTCTGGTGGGTTCAGCACATGCACACGAGAAAATGCTGTTTTTCGATTATCGATCAGGTAACGTCGCCCTTCCCTTCAGGAGTTGAAAGAGGCGCTGCTTGTTTGCCAGTACGACCTTAAATGCGTGCCTCGGCATGGTTCTGGTTGGTTCAGCACATATGCCTTTTTTCGATGGTTGATTAGGTATCGTCGCCCTTCCCTTAAGATGCTTAAAGAGGCGCTGCTCGTTTGCTAGTACGACTTCCTTGGTGCCTCAGCATGGTGTCTGGTGGGTTTAGCACATGCACACAAGAAAATGTGTTTAATTAAAATTTTCCAACATGTCAGGTCGCCCTTCCCTTAAGACGCTGATGGGGGCGCTGCATGTTTGCCAGTCCGACCTCATTGCATGCATCGGCATGGTGTTTGGTGGGTCGAACGAGCGCACACCATATTTGAAACGTCACTTTGAGTTCATGTAAATAATTAAGTAAATGCGATTACGAGCATTTTGATTTGCAGCAGAAGAGGCGCTGCGTGTGCGCAAGTATGACCGCACTGCGTGCCTCGGCAGGGGGTCGCGTGGGTTTAACACACCCCGACCGCCTGAGGCGTTATGACCGCCTTCACGTGCACGCCTCGGACATAGGGATTGTAGAAGGGAAGGCAACCCTGCAGCTTTTAACCTCGACCATTATAGCTCTGGTAGGGTGGAGCGCTGCGTGGCCTGGCGGGCTCTCTTGGTAGACCTTCGCTAGACGTGTAGTCTAGGCCTTCACTCATGCCCCGGGGTCCTCTGGGCGCGCCCGTGTAAAACCTGTAAAATCCTCCATCACCATCATGCAGGCACAAGCAAGACAAGCAGCAAAGCCCAGGAGGAGCTGATCAATGCTGTCAAGCAGGTGAGATGTCTATCAATGGATCAATTCATCAATTCATCAATGAATCAATCAATCCATCAATAGACCAACCGTCCAACCCATCAATCAATGCATACCAACAGGTGGGATTGTGGGGTACAAGGAGTTTGTGAGGTGGCAGTGTCTGTGCGTGTGGGTGGGTGGCTGAGTGGAGGGTGTGTATGCACACACACAAACGTCTACTACGCCATTCAAGGCATCTGGCAAAATGACACATTGACTACCAAACACACACGCTTCCACGCCCCGGGGTCCTCCTGGTGGGTACATGTACAACCAGTAAAACCACGTTCCACCACCGGAGCTCTTGGCGAGCGGCACGGCGCTGATTTTTGCGAGCACAAACAGACGCACACACATCAACTACGCCATTGAAGGCATCCTGCGGACTGTTACACTGTTCACACACGCCTCCACCACCGGAGCTCTTGGCGAGCGACAAAACGCAGATCGTCGCGGGCACACACAGACGCTAACCCATATACTACGCCGTTGAAGGCATCCTGTGGACTGTTACATTATACACACACACACACATGCTTCCACGCCTCAGGGTCCTTCGGGCACGCATATGTACAACCAGTCAAACCACGTTCCACCCCAAGAGCTCTTGGAGAGCGGCAAGAGAGACGGCGGCGGCAGCAGGTCGTCGCGGGCACACACAGACGCACACACGTCTACTACGCCATTGAAGGCATCTTGCGGACTGTTACGTTTTACACGCACACACACGCTTCCACGCCCCGGGGTCCTCCGGGCGTGTACATGTGAAACCCGGCAAAACACGCTAAGCCCACGCAAAAAACTCAACAAAAACGCAAGGAAACGCTAAAACATTTAAAACCACGCTCACGACTGTGAAATCCATCATCACCATCATCATCATCGTCATCATCCACAGGAGCTCTTGGCGAGCGACAAGACACAGATCGTCGCGGGGGAGGAGGTGAAGCTGCTTGAGGACGTGGGCGCCGGCGCGGTGCGGATTATGGGGGTACCAAAACCAAAATCCAGAATCCAAAATCGACCCACAGGTTTGCCCCTGACCCAAATGGTGGCGCCTAGATTCCAGGCAGAGGTACTCAAGGATCTGGGTGCATCTTGCGTAAGCTTTGAGTTGTGTCAAACCTTGAACCCACATTCCCTTCAACACCCTTCAACCCCAACCCTAGCGTTTATAGTCCATACGGGGTGGAGCTACTTGGAGACTTGGGCGCCGGCGCGGTGCGAATGATTGGGGGGGGGGGGCATTCAAAATATCGGCCCCCAGACTTGCCCCTGACCCAAATGGTGAAGCCTCAATCCCAAGGGTGAAGCTCAGTGGTGCTTTTAGGTGGAGGGGCGTTGGAACGAGATCAGCAAAAAAAAGACGTGCATTGCGTGAAGACTGGCTGTCTGTTGCGCCTGGCATGAGTCAAAGTTGCTTGAGCCGGGAAATGATGTAGTACTAAGATCATTAAAAGAGGTTGCTTGAACGCAGTGGCCCTTGGGAAGGATTTTAGGCATTCATGTTTGTCCCGGCTTGAGCACCTGTCACCGCATCTTTTGTAGTGGATTTCAAACCTTGAACCCACATATCCTTCGACAACCGTGAACTCCAGCCCCAACGCGTAGCCCAAACGAGGTTGAGCTGCCAGAGTAGCAGTTCAGGTGATGTCGTCCAGATTCGAGACGTTGGTAGGCTGGCGCATTGCATGCCCTTGCAGGCTCTCCTAGTGAAGCTCTCCTAGACGTGTAGTCTAGGCCTTAGTCACGCCCCAGGGTTCTGCGGGCGCATAAGTGTAACACCTATAAAACCAGACCCGAGACGCCGTTAGGCATCACCGACTCTCACACGCACAAACACAAACACACACACACACACACACCACACACATATACACACACACGCACACACACAAACACACACACACACACACGCAGATACACACTCACATGCACATACACACACACACACACATACACACACACACACACACACACACACATGTACACACACGCACACGCACACACGCACACACGCACACACGCACACACGCACACACGCACACACGCACACGTGCACACACGCACGCACGCAGACATGCACACACACACACACACACACACACACACACATGCACCCACACACGCACACACAAACACATTCCGCAGTTTAACAAGGTCTACCGCGGCCTGTGGAACGGAACCGTTGTTGCTGTCAAGAGCATGCTGCTGCAGGCAAGTCAGTGATTTCCTTTTCGGTGCTACTTAGCCATTTGGCTGCATGCCAGCTGTACTTTGACTTTGCATACACCTCCACCCATCCAGTGGATTTTTGGTCTGACAAGCTCGCCAGGCAGAGTATCTCAGAAGCTTTTAAATAACCTATGCATGAGGACAAACGGTGAACGGGAGGTAACCGGTCAACGCAGTCAAAGCAACATCCGGCTGTGGAATAATGAATTATGAATCCGGCTTATGAATCCGGCTGTGAAATAATGAATTAAATTTCCTGAAAGGAAACCACTGATGTACGTTATTTGGTCACATCGTTGCACAATTATCAAAAGGTGCCGCCAAAGCCCCTGGGGAGGTTGATTGTGCAAACAAAAAAATCATGGCACTGCACAGCACTGTTGGACTGCGGCTGACGCATATCTACAATAATAACACACATTATAACCAAAGAGAACTGGACATCATCGACTAACATCATGAATAAAATTTGGAAATAAATACAAAAAATCACTAGACCTCACCGTGTGCAGGGCAGCGTGTCGTCGTCTTCCCACCGTGAGCGCATGGCTATCATGGAGGCTGCTATCAGCAAGAACGTGGGCCACCCGTACATCATGAAAAAAAAATGGAAATAAGCACCAAAAATCACTCGACCTCACCGTGTGCAGGGCGGCAGCGTGTCGTCGTCTTTCCACCGCGAGCGCATGGCTATCATGGAGGCTGCAATCAGCAAGAGCCTGAGCCACCCCAACATCGTGCAGGTAAGTGTGCAGCTCTCTGCACACCTGGGGAAGGGGGGAGGAGGGCAAAATCAAATGAATGCAATTCAACAACTAGTTGAAAAAATATGGGCAAAGCACCCTCATTATCATTGAAGGAAGAACAGACATGGCCTGATCACGGAGGCTGCGATCAGCAAAAGCCCGAGTCACCCTCACATCGTGCAGGTTGGTGTGCAGAGAGGGCGGGTGTGGGGGGGGGGGGATAGGCAAATCACGTGCATATCGATCGACGAAGAGCAGACATGGCCAAATCACAGAGGCTGCAATCATCAAAAGAGCCCGAGCCACCCTTACATCGTGCACGTCAGTGTGCAGAGAGAGAGGGGTGGGGGTGGGGGTGTGTGGGCAAAAAAAATGGCAAAGCACGCTCATAACGATGAAAGGAGAGCAGAAATAGCCTATTCACGGAGGCTGCGATCAGCAAGAGCCTGAGCCACCATTACATCGTGCAGGTAAGTGTGCAGAGAAGGGGGGGGAATAGACAACTAGTCGAAAATCAAAGGCAAAGCAGGCTGATATCAATGGAGGAATCTTCCTCTCTTGAGCACACATGGCTCTTGAGCACACATGGCCAAATCACAGAGGCTGCAATCATCAAAAGAGTCTGAGCCACCCTAACATCGTGCAGGTAAGTGTGCACAGAGGGAAGGGGAGGGGGGGGGGCAAAAACTAGGAGGCGAATCAAGTTCAAATCGATGAAGGAAGAGCAGACATGGCCAAATCACGAAGGCTGCGATCAGCAAGAGCCTGAGCCACCCCAGTATCACGCAGGTAAGTGTGTAGCAAGGGGAGGGGGGGGCCAAAAAAGAACTATTAAAAAAAGGCAAAGCACGCGAATATTGATGGAGAAAGAGCACATGGCCTCATCACGGAGGCTGCAATTATCAAAAGAGCCCGAGCCACCCACACATCGTGCAGGGTTCGTGCCTGTGGTTTTACCCCCCGTGCCCCCCCGAATACATCTGCCCGTACTTGTGTGCAATTTGGGGACACTGCCTCAGCCACCTAAATATTTTGCAGGTTCGTGCTCAGTGACTCGAGAGTTGCTCGGTGATACCGAATTAAGAACCTTGAAAAAATATGCGAAAACAAGTGGCAAAACACGTGTGCATGGCGGCAATAAGCAGCACGACCCAAACATGAACCGCAGGGGTCAAGACTGGGGATAGCAACAGCCCTACCCACACATCAGTGTTTGCGTAAGCCCACCAGCAACTCACAAACCTGCAACAGCGGGTTGAGATTTGCATATTCGGGCTGGCGCCGCTTGTTGAATTGAGCGAATTCCAACGCGAAAAACGTGGAAATTACATTTCCACACCCTTTTCGCAAAGAATCGCCTCCAGCGGGTTTATAATGGGGAGTGAGCCGTGACGCCCGGGTTGAGCCATCATTTCCCCATGATTGTACGCGGAACCACCGCCACACATCCCATTGCCGCTCGCGCTCCTCACGCACACGCAGACCTACACCTACTCCATCAAGCCCCTCAAGAGCGGCCAGCCAGTGTCGACCGGTATCACTCGCAAGGACCCTGACCAGCTTGGCAGCAGCAACCCTGGCTACAGCAGACAGGGCAGCGGCCTGCACAATGGCTTTGAGGTCCAGTTGGTGCTCGAGTTCTGTGACTGCGGTACGCTGTGGGACGCGATTGCTGCGGGGTGCTTCCAAGCTGACGGTGGGTGGCAAGGGGGGAGGGGGGGTGGGGGTGGCAGCTGCGGTGGTGGCACCTTGCACAACGGCCTTGAGGTGGTGCTTGAGTTCTGCGGTTGTGGAACGCTGTGGGATGCGATTGCTGCAGGGTGCTTCGAAGTTGACGGTGGGTGTAATGGAGACGCCGCCAAGACAGAAGTGATGATTTTGCCAGCAGATTTTGTCGCGGATCTGCCCACGTTTGCGCTGACTGGTGGTGAAGTGAAGACCGTCTCTGCATTTAAGTATCTAGGGAGTTGGATAACCCAGAGTGGTGGTGTGGAAAAGGAGATCGGTGTGCGTGTCGGTCGCGCGCTGGGCGTGTTTGCGTCTTTTGATAAGATTTGGGCCAGCAAGAAGATGCAAGTGCAGTCTAAGATGCGGGTTTACAACACTTTCGTGCTGCCCCACTTTCTGTACGGCTGCGAAACATGGGCCCCTACTAAAACACAACTGACTCGATTGGAGGTTGCCCACTCTAACTGCCTTCGTCGCATTCTGGGTGTGCGCCTGGTCGACCGGCACAGATTAACTTATATTCGGCAGGCGTGCGACACTGAGCCAATTGAGAGCCTTGTGGCAAAGCGATCAATGCAGTGGCTAGGCCATGTGATGCGCATGCCGGCTTCTCGTCTTCCTCGTACGACTTTTGACTGCACAATGGATGTGGCTCGGCAGCAAGGCCGGCCTCCAGCCTCCTCCCGACACTATTTTCTTAAGCTACTGATTCAGCAGCTAGGCGAAACTAGTGGCACTCGTTCTGATTGGAAGACTTTTTCGGACACGGCGTTTGAGCGTGCTCAGGATAGGGTCGGGTGGAGAGCCGTGGTGTACGGTCCGGCTGCCCCTCAGGCGCCGGCCCCTCCACCACGGCGGTCAAGTAGATTGGCAAGCGCCACTTGACCCCCTATCCCCTAGAAGCAGTTAGGACCTATTTTGGAGGCGTCGCACAATAGCTCTCCTTTTTGCTCTGGGACTACACGTTGGCAGGCAGCCGGCTGGTGGCTACCGCCCCTCACAAGTAATTGTTAGGGCCAGAACTGGACTTGGGTCTAGGCGGTGGTACTAGGACTAGAGGTAGTCTTTGCTGGAAAGCCGATGTAACTGTAACTGTAACTGTAACTGTAATGGAGAGGGGGGGGGGGCAAGTCTAGGCGGTCGTCGTGGTGGCAGCAACACCTAACACAACGGCTTTGAGGTCCTGTTGGTGCTTGAGTTCTGTGACTGCGGTACGCTGTGGGACGCGATTGCTGCGGGGTGCTTCCAAGCTGACGGTGGGTGGCAAGGGGGGGGGGGCCTTGTCTAGGCGGTGTCACCCTGCACAAAATCCCTAGGTCCAGCTGGTGCTCGAGTTCTTTGACTGCGGTACGCTGTGGGACGCGATTGCTGCAGGGTGCTTTGAAGTTGACGGTGGGTGTAATGGAGAGAGTAGGGGGGGGGAGGCTGTTTAGGCGGTGGCAGCGGTTGGCGGAGGCACCCTGCACACCGGCTGTGAGTTTCACCTGGTTCTTGAGTTATGCGGTTGTGGAATGCTGTGGGATGCGATTGCTGCGGGTTGCTTCGAAGTTGACGGTGGGTATCATGGAAGGGGGGGGGGGGCTAGTCTAGGCGGTGCCAGCAGTGCACTGTGGGACGCAATTGCTGCGGGGTGCTTGCAAGCTGTCTTTGGGTGTAATGGGAGAGGGGGGTGGGAGGGGGGGCTAGTCTAGGCGGCGGCAGCAGCTGTGGTGGCACCCTGCACACTGGCTTTGAGGTCCAGTTCGTGCTCGAGGTCTGTGACGGTGGAACGCTGTGGAGCACGATTGCTGTGGGTTTGTCCCAGTGGGTGGAGGATGTTTTTTGTGTGTTGGGGGGGGGGGGGGCAGCGGCAGGGCAGCACTGCCCCTACTGTAGGTATCCTTTGCCTCCCTACCGCAATCCAAACTCGTGAGGACTGCACATGACAGTGGTCATTATGCATAAGGCGGTCGGGGGGCGCCCCAGGCGGTGGTGGGCGGTCGAAGGTTCCGCCTTAGGCGGCGCCTGCGGCGGTAAGGGGTGCGCCTCAGGCGGTCTCCGAGTGCCTCATGCGCCGCCTGATCCGCGCAAATGAAGGCGTTGCTTGTGGCGTCGCCTCGGGCGTCGGGCATGTGCCAGGGCCTTGCCTCGAAATTGCAAAAGTCGTGAATACACTCCTGTCTGGCATCCGATCTTCACAGCCCATCCCAGCATTGTGTGCCACATAATCCGGGTGACTTTGTGCAACAAAAAAAATAGATTTTTGTGCCCCACAGACGAAGCGCTCAACTACCAAATGAATCTGGACACGCTGTCGGACATCGCCAAGGGCATGTCGCACCTCCACTCGCTCAACATAATCCACGCTGACCTCAAGCCCAACAACGTGCTGCTGCAATCAAGTGGTGAGCGAGGGAAGGGCAGACGCGCACGCGCACACACACAAGAACGCACCCACCCACCCACCCACCCACCCACCCACCCACCCATCCACCCACCCACACACACACACACACACACACACGACACACACACACACAACAACACACAACACACACACACACACACACACACGCACACACACGCATATCCCCCCACCACCACCACCACCGCCACCACCACCACCACCAACATCACAACTAACACCACACACACACACACACAGGTGCCGACGAGCTAGGCGCAATTGCAAAGATCTCCGACTTTGGTCTCTCGTCCCAAATGGACACTGCAGAAACGCACGTGTCTCTAACCACTTCATGGGGATGCTCACGCACATGGTGTGTTGTGCATGTGTGTGTGTGTCTGTGTGTGTGTGTGTGTGTGTGTGTGTTTGAAAACAAAAAATGTGTGTGTTTGCAAACAAAAATTGTGTGCGTGTGTGTGTGTGTGGGGGGGGGGGCATGGTTCCAAATGGACATAGCAGAAACGAACTCTAACCACTTCATGAGAAACTGCCCACGGACAGCGGATATGTCCGTATCCGGCTGTTGTATCCAACGGATAACGGGTATAACCTTGGGTGTTACTCTCTATCCTCATCCGCCACCCCCTCCTGGCTCGCGCCCTAGGGAAGCAGGCTATCTTCTTTCCGTGATCTGTGGGTGCCATGGGCGGATGTCGGATATATCCATGGCAGCAACACCCTATCCGAAATCCGCGATGCCCTGCCGAGTCCGAGTGTCGGACCATGGCGCCCAAGCACCCCTAGGCCTACCACAGTCCTGATCGGGGTAACCAATAGGATATTTCAGGTTACCTTGGGTACCCGCTGCGTCAACATGTATGCGGCGTTATAACCACGGGGTATACGTAGCGCCGGGTAGCCATGGTGTCACCGTGCCGCAAGTCGCCCGTAACCCAACGATGTGATATGGGTAACCGCTGCTACTCCGGTGTTACAACACCGCATACATGATGACGCAGCCGTAACCCAAGGTTACCCGAAAATATCCTATTGGTAAGCCCGATCAGCTGATCAGGATCCTGCAGGCTTGTGGTAGGGCACGGTATCCGCTATCCGTGATCCGTGATCCGCCTGTACACACACACATACATGGCCTGTACACACATGTGTATACACACTCCCCATCCCATCCCTACACAGAGCCCCGAGGTTATGACAACAGGCAAGCAGTCAAAGGCAGCCGATGTGTACTCGTTTGCAATCGTCATGTCGAAGCTGTACACTGGCGAGCTGGCATTCAAGGGCAGGCCCGCCGCTCTTCTGCCGCACCAGGTGTGTGCGTACGTGCGTGCGTGCGTGCGTGCGTGCGTGCGTGCGTGCGTGCGTGCGTGCGTGCGTGCGTGCGTGCGTGCGTGCGTGCGTGCGTCGTGCGTGCGTGCGTGCGTGCGTGTGCGTGCGTGCGTGCGTGCGTGCGTGCGTGCGTGCGTGCGTGCGTGCGTGCGTGCGTGCGTGCGTGCGTGCGTGCGTGCGTGCGTGCGTGCGTGCGTGCGTGCGTGCGTGCGTGCGCGGGCGGGCGGGCGGCGGACGGGCGGGGCGGGCGCGGGCGGCGGGCACGCGAGCACGCGGGCGGGCACGCACGCGGGCATGCGAACGCGCACGCACGCACGCGGGCATGCGAACGCGCGCACGCGCACACGCACGCGCACACGCACATGAACGCGCGCACGCGCACGCGCACACGCGCACGCACGCACCCACACACACACAATGCTGCCGCACCAGGTGGTGCACATGCAAGAGAGGCCGGTCTTCCCTGCTGGCACACCGCTTGGGTACGTGTAGCTTGCTGAGGTGAGAGTGTGTGTGTGTGGGGGGGCAGTGATGTTATTTTTAAGATGTTCAATTAATTACCGAGTAGTGCGCAACGCGCAGTAACACAGAGCACGCACACAAAACACACACACACGCACACACACACACAGCCCGCACACAAACACTCGCACACATAGTGTCGCATGCGCCATCAAAGTCGCCCGACGGACTGTACATCGAACTTGCCGCGCGCCTTGCAGGAGTGCTGGGCGGCCAACGCAGAGTCGCGCCCAACCTTCGCGGGCGTGCTGCAGTCACTGCGGGAGCTGGCACACACCGACGGCACGTCTGTTCCGTCGCCCGTGCAGGTAATCGGCAATCACGCCCGGGCATATTGTGCGCTGCGCTGTGCCGCTGCGCTGCGCTGCGCCACTGTGCTGCGCCACTGTGCTGCGTCACTGTGCTGCGCCACTGTGCTGCGCAACTGTGCTGCGCTGTGTTGCGCCACTGTGTTGCGCCACTGTGCTGCGCTGCGCTGTGTGCGCGTGTGTGCGCTTGTGCGTGCCCCCTCCCTCCCGCCCCTGCCTCTCCTGCCTGCCCACGGTGCATTCCTGGCCATCATGTCCTCAGCCGCGCTCTGCCCCAACATGCCCACATGCACCGCAGCTCCAGCAGCGCGCTGCCGATGGAGCGGCAGGAGCGGTAGGAGCGAGAGCTGCCGAGGCGCTGGCGCAGGAGGACCCCTTGCGCCCGCCTGCGGCGATGGTCAGGACAGGGGCTGTGGGTGCCGCCAAGGGGGACCAGGAGCGGTCGGAGCAAGAGGCGCCGAGGCGCGCGCGCCGGAGGTCCCCGGGCGCCGGAGGCCCCTGGCCGCCGGAGGTCTCGGGGCACCGGAGGTCGCCGTGCCTGCGGTGATGGGCAGGACAGGGGCTGCGGGTGCCGTGGGCGGCACGCCAGCGGCACCCGCGCGGCAGTTCAAGCGAAACCCGTTTGCGCGCGCGGCGATGGCGGCCAAGCCCCCCGCGGCTGTCGTTGGTCGACTGCCGCTGCTCATCGCAGCGCATCGCTCCGCAACGGGCTCGGCCGGCGCATGGTAACCCGGCAGCGGGCGCGGCGGGCGACTCTAGCAAGCCCCACCATAATCCCAAGTCCTGAGGCGCGCAAGTGAAGGCGGCCACGACGCCTGAGGCGGTGCGGGGTGCACCTCTGGCGGCGGTGGGAGCCAGAGGCGGTCAGGGGTTACGCCAGTGGCGGCGCCTCAGGCGGTTGGGGGTGCACCTCAGGCGGTCTCGGAGCGCCTGAAGCGCCGCCTCATCCGCGCAAGTGAAGGCGGCGCCTGACGCGCTGCCTCAGGCGATGGCAATATTGCCATTGATGTGGTGGGGAAGCGCCCCAGTGCTTCTGTCAACAGAGGCGATGGTAGCAACGCCGAAGATCGATGGCGTGATTGCGCTGGGCTCGGGGAGCGAATGGGTTCTGACGGTGGTCCTCGGCAACTGGCTGAACAGGCGGCTCGGCCGGTGCCCCTGTGCTCATGTATGACTTGTCAGCAGGGGCGATGGCTGCGCAGCTGCAGCATGACGGCCTGATCGGACCAGGGGCGGGGGCTGATTATCTGAGCCGTGGTCAGCCGGCGCGCTTGGTGTTCATGTCTGATCTCTCATGTCGAATGGTCGAGCTTGGGTCGGGGATGAGTATCATGGTCGTTTTGAGGGCTTAGCTCGTTTTGTGGGACCTGTGAAGCATGTTTTGGTTTCGCTTCGGCAGCGCATGGTCGCGTTTTCATTTGGACGGAATTGGGGATTCGTTTCGAAACGAATTCATTCCGAGGATCACTGTTTGGGCTTGGGATCCGTTCCAGTCAAACTTTGGCGCTTTGAAAGCGTTGCGCTAGCTGGACGTGTTTCTGATTTTGTCATTCGTGTGTGTTGAATCTTGAAATGAATGAATTGAATGATTCGATTGAAGTTTGTAACGCCGCGCTGGGATCTCAGTCCGTGCGTTGCCACTCCGAAACACGCGGCCCGACTTGCAAACGCGCACACGCCATTCAGCAGCTGGCATGGCGCAGGAGGCCACAGCTGGCTAGCGCTGTTGGTGAGGTTGGGGCGCCGACAGAGGTCAAACTCCGGACATTATTTATCTGATGGCTGGCGGGTGGCGGCATGTCTAGTGCCCAGTGCTGCCTGCAAAGCTCCCCTCTTCTCCAGTGGCGGTGGAGGCTTGATACGTCGTGCGCTCTGATACAGGGCTGTTTCTAAGGCCTGGTATCTGCGGCCTTTTAGGTGGTCCAGGACTCCCCCTTGCTAGCTAAGCGCTTGACAGCTCTACCTCGGGGACACGGGTACTCATCCCTTGGCCCACACCCAGGTCAGAACTACTGTCCCGTGTCACGCTTACTGGTTTGAGATGTCTCGTTGCTGTGCGTTTGTGTGTGTGCGTTTCTGCAATCGCGGGAGGGGCGCTTCTTGGAGTGGCCACACTGCACGAGTAAGGGCGAGAGGCGTGAGTACCTGAGCTGTCGCGCAACACGATTGATCTTTACAGCGAGAACGCATGGCATCTCTCTCCCCGCTTTCTCTCTCGCATGGCTCCAGCTGATGTTCGCCCTGATCACATACCTCGCATTCTTCACCCCCCCGCGAGAACTTTTGCCATGCGGGTGTCGCAGCCGCGCATCCCCCTCTATGCATGGCCACCACGCCGCGATATCGTCTTCTTTTGCGCGTCTCAGCGCTTGCAAAGCGTGGGTGACCAAAGCGCAGAACGTGTCTGCCGCGCATGGCCCCGGGTCATGGCCTTGTTGGCCCTTGCTTGGGATCACGCCACCGGGTGGTCCTTGACCTTGTTGTGGGAGCCATCGCAGAAGGGGCGCTTCTTGGAGTGGCCACACTGCGCATGTGTGTGTGTGTATGTGTGTGTGTGTGTGTGTATGTGTGTGTGTGTGTGTGTGTGTGCACAAACGCAGAAGGGGCGCTTCTTGGAGTGGCCGCACTGCGCGAGAGACGGCGAGCGAAGCGTCAGTATTTGCGTTAGCCAACCCACAACCGCAAACCTGCAATACTGGGTTGAGATTGACAGATTCGAGCGGGCGTGTGAGGCGTCTGCGTGTTTTGGTGTGTGAGTGTGTGTGGTCGATTTTACAGTCCGTCGGACGCCTTTGATGGCGCAGTGTGTGTGTGAAGGAGCCGTCGCAGAAGAGGCGCTTCTTGGGGTGACCGCACTGCGCGCACGTGTGTGTGTGCGCGCGCGTGTGTGTGTGTGTGCGCGTGTAGGCGCCGTCGCAGAAGGGGCGCTTCTTGTAGTGGCCGCACTGCGCGCGTGTGTGTGTGCGCGTGTGAGTGTGTGTGTGTGTGTGTGCGTGTAGGAGCCGTCGCAGAAGAGGCGCTTCTTGTAGTGGCCGCACTGCGCGTGTGTGTGTGTGTGCGTGTGTGTACGTTGTGCAATCGCAGAAGGGGCGGTTCTTGCAGTGACCACACTTCGCGCGTGTGTGTGTGTGTGTGTGTGTATGTGTGTGTGTGTGTGCATAAACGCACAAGGGGCGCTTCTTGGAGTGGCCGCACTGCGCGAGAGAGGGCGAGCGAGGCGTCAGTGTTTGCTACAGCCAACCCACAACCTGTAATCCTGCAACAACGGGTTGAGATTGGAAAATCCGAGCTGGCGTGTAAGGTGTGTGTGCGTGTGTGTGTGCGTATTTTGGTGTGTGTGGGTGTGTGGGGGGGGCTCGATTAACGGAGGCGCGTTCTCGTCGCCGAGCCCTGGACCCAGCAATGCGGCGCTGCTGGTGACGAGAATCTCCGTGCCGCTGACGAGCGGGGTAAAATACGACTGGCCCGGCTCCTGCTAGACTGCCCTTCGGTGGAACACTTCAGGAGCGGCTTGCCCGGCGCTGCCATGGCTTGGCGAGTAGCCGCGGCGCTGCCGCGGCCCGTGCTGGGAGACGGCCCTTATCCTCCCCCCATGCAGGACGCCATGCGGCACCGATCTCGACGAGTTGATCGACGAGCGGAGGAGCTGGCGCCCGTCAATGCATGCTGGACATTTGTCAAGATGGCTGCCCGTGGAGGCGGGCTACCATCACGGCTTCAGCGGTGGCGACCACCGAGGCAACATAGAGTAAATCCGCTTCACCAATCGCAGCGTTCGTCACCGCGCTCATCCTCGGGGTCGCTCGTCTGCCGGTGACTGGCGTTGGAAGGTCTTCAGGCAGCCTCCATGACAACTCTGTCGCCCATGCCCCCCTGGAAGGTGCGACCTGGCCATGCATGAGGCATTGGGCGTCGGCTGAGCCCCATGCAAACGAGAGCTGGACAGCCATGCACTGCCAGGCGGGGACCGTTCCAGTCAGCGCCAGTCGGCTCTGCCGGCTTAACTGGCCACAAGGCCACTACTGTGACTTTGAGGAAGGTCCTCTCCTATATGCTCCTTGCCAGACATGTCTCTCAGAGACCGCTGTTTGGGGAAGTCTAGCCGGCGGGAGCGGTAGTCTATCGGCCGGGAGCCGGCGGTGCTCTAGTACTCAAGTGTGCTGGAGTATCGGCGGGTGTCTCTAGTAGAAGAATAGCCTGCTAAGCTGGAAACCCCGTGTTACTGTTACTGTGTGTGTGTGTGCGTGTGTGTGTAGGAGCCGTCGCATAAGGGGCGCTTCTAGGGGTGGCCGCACTGCGAGAGATTTTGGGTTTGGGGTTTAGGGTTCCAGGGAGAGCGAGTTCTGTTGGCGTCTGCACGCGCGCGCATGTGTGTGTGTGTGTTTGTGTGTGTTCACGTGTGCGTGTACCATCGGGACGCTTGTGTGTGCGTGAACCCGAACTGTGCGCAAGAGCGAGTTCTGCGCACCGGCGTGCATGTGTGTGTGTGTGCGTTTGTGTGTGTGCGTGCGTGGGCGTGCGTGTGCACCGTCGTGGCACGCTCATCTGGGGACACAATGATATGGGGGCCTTTCATACGAAAACCCGCCTCGCAGAAAGCGTGAGGCGAAAGACGGAAAATCGCCTTTGGTGAGTGAAGTGTGGCAATGTTTCCGCACACCCACCTGCAACCCGCAAAAAAGTGGGTTCCGGGTTCAGACTGCCCGATTCGGGCTGGGCCTCCCCCACACAAGCATGGGCCTAAGTGGCCAAATAGCTGCCAAACTCACATTTTCAAACTTGGCATTCGGTTTTCGGGTACGTGAGGGGGTCGCATGCAGCTTCTAGAGGTTCTTGATGGGGGGGACTGTGCGGTGGAGAGACGGCGAAATGCGGAGCGAACGACTTTGAACATGGTTCTGATTATGAGGAAGTGAGCTGCGAGGCCCGGGTTGAGCCATTGCTTCCCAAACATCCTAAGCGTATCACAAAGGTGAGCTTCCCTAACACAGCCCCATTGTCTGATCTGCGCAAGTGAATGCTGTCATAACGCCTGAAGCTGTCGGGGTTGCACCTCAGGCGGTGGTGGGCGCCAAATGCGATCGGGGGGGGGGGGGGGCTACGGCGCCAAATGCGACTGGGATGACACCTACCGCGGCCTCTGAGGAAATCAGGGGGGCGCCTCAGGCGCCGCCTGATTCGCGCAAGTGAATGCACCGCCTGAGGCGCCGCCTCAGACGTTGGGAATGTAGAAGGGCTTTCCGTCGCGACTGTTTCAGGGCTCCATGGCCCCGGGTCTTCACAGTCAAAGGCTAGCCCGGCCGTGCCCCTACGGGTTCAGGTTGGATCTGGGGTGCCCACCGAGTCTGGGGGCCCAACGCCTGAGGCAGTCTGGGGCCCAACGCCTGAGAAAGTCTGGGGGCCCATGCCTGAGACAGTCTGGGGGCCCAACGCCTGAGGCAGTCTGGGGCCCAACGCTTGAGACAGTCTGGGGGCCCAACACCTGAGGCGGCACCTCAAGTGGCACCTTCCCTTGCGCAGATCTGGCGCGCCTCAGGCACAACGACCGCCTGAGGCGTCATCTGAGGCGCACCCCGGATCGCCGCAGGCGTGGCCTTCGGCGTTACCCCGACCGCCTCAGGCGTCACCCCGACCGCCTTAGGCGCCCACCACCGCCTGAGGCACACCCCGACTGCCTCAGACGTTATGACCACATTCACTTGCGCGGATCAGAGGATGCAGCTGTGGTGAGTACACGCACACACACACACACACACTCACACACACACTCACACACACAAAAAATGATCTAGAGCATACGAGTTGTGCCAACACAAACATGGTCAGAGCAGCGCCTCCGTGCCCTGCCGCCGCGTCCCCTTCACACGCACGCACGCGCACACGCGCGCACACACACGGACACACACACACATTCACACACACACACACACACACACGGACACACTGCGAGCCAAGATGCTGCATACAACCCCGAACGCACCATGCGCGCGTAGTAGGTCGTTGGCTCTTCGGTCTCATTCTTAACGGGGTGGGGATGCCAGGGTGGACACATACACACACGCACACGCACACACACCCACACAAATGCACACGCGTGCACGCGCATGCGTGCAGATACACACACACACACACACGCATTCACGTGCACACACAAGCAGACACCCCCCCTCTGCCATACACACATACACACAAATACACATGCACACACACACTCGCCCGCCCACACCGGGTGCGTGCCATGCTGGCCCACCACATGCACATGGCAGCAAACAACTGAACGCACCATGCACGCGTAGTAGTCTTTTGGCTCTTCGGTCTCATTCTTGACAGGGTGCGGAGCCAGGGTGGTGCCGTGCTCCTTGTTGTAGGCGCCGTGGGAGCCGTCACAGTAGGGCATGTTCTGTGTGTGTGTGACAGGGGGGAGGGGCGTGTGTGTGTGTGTGTGTGTGCGTGTGTGTGTGTGTGTGTGTGCCGTGCCGTGCTCCTTGTTGTACGCGCCGTGGGAGCCGTCGCAGTAGGGTATGTTCTGTGTGTGTGTGTGTGTGTGTGTGTGCTTGTGTGTGTGTGTGTGGTTGAAGGCGCCATGAGAGCCGTCGCAATAGGGCATGTTCTGTGTGTGTGTTTGTGTGCTTGTGTGTGTGTTTGTATGTGTGTGTGTGCGCGCAGTAATGCATGTTTTGTGGGAACATGCGTGTTTGTGTGTGTGTGTGTGTGTGTCGGCACCGTGGGAGCCGTCACAGAAGGGCATATTCTGTTTGAGGTGTGTGTGAGGTGTGTGGGTGTGCATGTGCGTGTGTGTGCACAGTGATGCATGTTTTGTGGGAACATGTGTGTGTGTGTGTGTGTGTGTGTCGGCACCGTGGGAGCCGTCGCATTAGGGCATATTCTGTGTGAGGCGTGTGTGAGGTGTGTGGGTGTGCATCTGCGTGTGTGTGCACAGCAATGCATGTTCTGTGTGGACATGCGTGTGCGCGTGCGTGTGTGTGCGTGTGTGCGTGTGTGTGTGTTTGTGGTCCCGTGGTCTTTGTTGATGGCGCCGTGAGAGCCGTCGCTGTTGCTCTGTTTGTGTGAGTGGGTGGGGTGGGGGTGGGGGGGCGTGTCGCGGTACGTGTGTGTGTGTGTGTGTGCGTTTGTGTGTGCATGTGTGTGTGTGTGTGCGCGCACGCGCGTACGAGGGTACGAGGGTGTTGTAAGCACTGCACAAGCCATCACAGTC
Organism: Chlamydomonas sp. UWO 241; assembly: GCA_016618255.1. Lineage (NCBI taxonomy): Eukaryota > Viridiplantae > Chlorophyta > Chlorophyceae > Chlamydomonadales > Chlamydomonadaceae > Chlamydomonas > Chlamydomonas priscui. Next base: position 42,699 of record VFSX01000157.1, read on the forward strand.
GGTCGTGTTCTGTGTGTGTGTGTGCGTGTGTGTGTGTGCGTGGCGCACCCGTGCAGGGCCCCAGCGTAAGTCCCCCCAGCACTGCACTGCGCTGCATGAATCCGCGTTCCTCCTAATGTGCATGTGCCTGCATGCGTGCGCATGTGTGCATGCACGCGTGTGCTGATCTCCTCTTGCCTTGCTCTGCCCGCACATGCACAGGTAGGCCGTCTTGCCCACCTCCACGGTGATCTTCAGCGACTTGAGCTGGGTGGGGTTGGGCACCGGGCTGCGAAAACGTGGGTGGGTGCAACGTGTCGTGAGCAACCCCCGACACCCTCCGATCCCCCACCAATCACTAGGCACACACACAGGCGTATCGCACAGAGGCATGCGCCACCCCCAAGAAGCAGATGAGTGGGTCGGTCGGGTTCATTAGGGTGTCAGCTGTCGCGACAGCTCACCGGCTCTTCTCCATCGTGTAGCACGGGCAATCGGGCCCATCAGAGCAAGAGAGAACCTGGTTGCAGGGTCAGGGGAGGTGATCGAGCAGGGGGTGATGATCCGAGGGGCAACAAACAAATTGACCGCAAGGGATCATCCTCTGCCCTACGACAATTCCATGCACTTCTACGCACCATCTTGGCTGTATTGTGACTGTCTTGATTATTTTTTCAGTGTGGCGTGGCGTATCGTGTGTGGACCGACCAAATCTGCGCCCCCCAGTCGACGGTGGCCGTCTCCTGTCAGACACCGAAAAGCTAAGCTTGCGTCGTGGGACGCGTGGAATTGGCTTGTGGAGAGTATCAGTTCAGTCAGTGTGCCGTTTGTTGTCATAGTGTCTGGGACGGCGCGGCGCACTGTGGGCATCGGCACACCACGCTGACTGGCTGACTTTGCAGCGGAGAGCAGAGGGCGCCCCAGTGGACCACAAAAACAGGCGGCGGCAGTCCATTTCACGCAACAGGTCTGGGCTGGAGACCTCTGGCCTCGGGTGAGCATGCCACGAGGGTGGGAAGGCGTGCGGGGAGCAGGCTTGGGCCTCGAGCAGCAGGGGTGGCGTGAACGAGGCAGGCCGTCCCTTTTGACACGGCATGCATGAGACGGCGCATGAAGGAGCACATAGGGACCTGCGCAGCCTCCTAACCCGCCTGGGCAAGAGCACCAGCGAGCCCGAAGCGTTGTGTTTTTAGAGGGGGGCTAAAGGGTGCAACCCCTGGTGCAGCGCCACACGCACACACACACGCGCGCCGCGCACACGCTTTTCATACGCCACACACACGCCGCATAAACGCCACACGTGCGCCGTGCATACGCCGCGCGCACACACACCCACACACACATACGCCGCACACACGATCCCGCACACCACGCACACACACACGCACACGTGCGTGCCTCGGTTGTGCCAATCACTTGCCTTCGGTGGACCTGCAATAGAGCACCGAAGCCAGCCGGCGTCACAGCAACGATGCTGTAACCGTTCACATCAATGCAACGGCACCCAGCAGGGCTCTGATGCATGTCCCGCCCTGTGCCACGCGCGACACGGCAACGCAGCAGTCAATCGAGTCAATACAACCGTGCACTCAAAAGTTCTCACTTCTGATGCCTGCGTGCGCGCCTCTCTGCTCTGGTGCGTGCCCAGCCCTGATATGCCCGCATCAGAACACCAAAGCGAGCCGGTGGCACATGCTGTACAGCAACACGATCCTGTTACTGTTGACATCAATGCAACGGCATCCTGGGCTCTGATGCATGCCCTGCCCTGCGCCACCCGCAAAACGGCAACGCAGGAGTCAGTCGAGTCAAAACAACCATGCACAGTGCTCACTTCTGATGCCTGCATGCGTGCCCTCTGCTCTTGTGCGTGCCCAGCCCTGACGTGCCGCAGGAGAGCACCGAAGCGAGCTGCCAGCAGAGCGACGATGCTGTGACGGTTCACATCAATAGAGCGGCACCCAGGGCTCTGATGCATGCCCCCGCCCTGTGCCGCCCACAACACGGCAACGCAGCAGTAAAAACAGTCTAAACAACCATGCACAGTGCTTTCTTCTGACGCCTGGTGCGTGCCCCTCTGCTCTGATGCGTGCCCAGCCCTGCTATGCCCTGCTATGCTTGCTAGCAAACCAGCGGCACAGCGCGGCGGTGGCGGCATGTCAATACAACCATGCTCTATTCTGGTGCACGTGTGCGTGCCCCTCTGCTCTGTGATGCGGGCCCAGCCCTGATATTCCCGCAACACGGCAACGCAGCAGTCAATGGAGTCAATACAACCATGCATTCAAAAGTGCTCACATCTGATGCACGTGTGCGTTCCCCCGCTCTGATGCCTGCCCAGCCCTGGTATGCCTCAATGCAGCCATGCTCTACTCTGATGCACGTGTGCATTCCCCTGTGCTCTGGTGCGTGCCCAGCCCTGATATGCCCGCAGGAGAGCAACGCAGCAGTCAAAGTCTAGTCAATGCAGCCATGCACAGTGCTCGCTTCTGACGCCTGCGTGTGCGTGCCGCTCTGCTCAGGTGCATGCGCAGCCCTGGTATGCCTCGATGCAACCGTGCTCTATTCTGATGCCCGTGTGCGTGCCCCTCTGCTCTGGTGCATGCCAAGCCCTGTGCCACCCACAACACGACAACGCAGCAGTCAGTCGAGTCAAAATAACCATGCACATGTGCTCTATTCTGATGCCCGTGTGCGTGCCCCTCTGCTCTGGTGTGTGCCCAGCCCTTATATGGCCGCAACATGGCAATGTAGCAATCGACACAACCATGCTCTGTTCTGATGCAACCATGCTCTACTTTGATGCACCTGTGCGTGCCCCCCTGCTCAGGTGCATGCCCAGCCCTGGCATGCCTGCATCAGAGCCCCGCAGCAACCCAGCGGCACAGCGCGGCAGCATGGCGCCGGGCAAGGCTCGGCGCGGCGGCGGCGCGGCAGGTGTGGAGTGTGGAGTGTGGGGAAGTGTGGGGCTGTGTGTGGGTAGGTGGGGTTGGCGGCGTGCCGTGTGTGTGTCTGTCTGGTGTGTGTGTGTGTGGTGTGTGGGCACGGGTCAGCTCGGTGGCGATGTGGGGGCAGGTGTGGAGTGTGGGGTGTGGGGAAGTTAAGGGCTGTGTGTGGGTAGGTGGGGGTGCATGCTTTTGAGTCTGGGGAAGGGGTGGCGTGTGGTGTGTGTTTCTGTCTGTTGTGTGTGTGTGGTGTGTGGGCCTGTGGCAGCCGGTTGGTGGCTACCGCCCCTCACAAGTAATTGTTAGGGCAGGAACTGGAGACTTGGGTCTAGGCGGTGGTGCTGGGACTAGAAGGTTGTCTTCGCTGGAAAGCCGATGCTGCTGTTACTGTGTGTGTGTGTGTGTGTGTGTGTGTGTGTGTGTGTGTATGTGTGTGTCTGTGGTGTGTGTGGGCACGGGACAGCTTGGTGGCGGTGTGGCGGCAGGTGTGAAGTGCGGGGTGTGGGGAAGTGTGGGGTGTGGGGAAGTGTGTGGGTAGGAGAGGGTGCATCCCCCCCACTGTGAGGCGGGAGAGGGGCGGCGTTTGGTGTGTGTGTCTGTCTGGTGTGTGTGTTGGCGGGGAGGTGTGGGGCTGTGTGGGGTCGCATGCTTTCGAGGCGGGGGAAGGGGCAGCGTGTGGTGTGTGTGTCTGTGTGGTGTGTGCGTGTGTGTCAGCTGGCTGGTGGCTACCGCCCCTTGCAAGTACTTGTTAGGGCCGGAACTGGAGACTTGGGTCTAGGCGGTGGCGCTCGGACTAGAAGGTTGTCTTCGCTGGAAAGCCGATGCTGCTGACACTGTGTGTCTGGTGTGTGTGGGCGGGGGATGGGCGGCGTGTGGTGTGTGTGTCTGTCTGGTGTGTGTGGGTGTGTGTATGTGTGGGGTGTGTGTGTGGGGTGTGTGTGTGTGTGTGTGTGTGTGTGTGTGTCAGCAGGCTGATGGCTACCGCCCCTCGCAATTAATTGTTAGGACCGGAACTGGAGACTTGAGTCGAGGCGGTGGTGCTAGGACTAAGGTAGTCTTCGCTGGAAAGCCGATGTGTGTGTGGTGTGTATCTTTGCACGGCTCGGCGCGGCGGCGGTGTGGCGGCAGGTGTGGAGTCTGGAGTGTGGATTCTGGAGAAGTGTGGGGCTGTGTGTATGTAGATGGGGGTGCATACCTTCGAGGCGGGGGAGGGGTGGCATGTGGTGTGTGTGTGGGGTGGGTGTGGGGTGGGTGGGTGGGGTGCATACTTTTGCGGCGGGGGAGGCGTGTGGTGTGTGCTTCTGTCTGGTGTGTGTATGTGGGTGTGTCGGGTGTGGGGTGGGGTGGGGTTAGGTGAGGGTGCAGGCGGGGGAGGGCGGCGTGTGGTGTGTGTGTTCGTCTGGCATGCGTTTATGTGGGTTTGGGGTGGGGTGTGGGGTTGGGGGGGTTGGGGTGGGGGTGGGTAGGTGGGGGTGCATCCCCTCCTCTGTGAGGCGGGGGAGGGGCGGCGTGTGGTGTGTGTGTCTGGTGTGTGTGTGTGCTGTGTGTGTGTGATGTGTGGGCAAGGCTGAGCTCGGTGGGGGTGTGGCCCACCCCCACACCCCAACACCCACACACACCCACACACCCCACACACCCCACACACCCACACACCCACATTCCACACCCCACACAAACACTCGGGCGACACCGGCAATGAAACATCCCCACAAGATGGTGCCACGCCCCACACCCACACACCCCCACACCCCCACACCCCATACAAACACCAAGGCGACACCGGCAATGACACATCCCCACACACCCACACACCCACACCCCCTCACACCCACACACCCCACACCCCACACCCCACACCCACACACCACACACCACACA
>VFSX01000157.1:52500-72500 GCA_016618255.1 Chlamydomonas sp. UWO 241
CACTCTTGGGTCACTCTGATGAAGTCACTCTCATGGGGTCACTCTGATGGGGTCGCTCTGATGGTGTCACAGATTGTTGTCTCTGCTGGAATAGGGCGTGAATGTGTGTTGTCGGGGGCGCACCCGAGCTCAGGTGGGGTCACTCTTTGATCACTGATGAAGTCCCTCTTGATGGGGTAACTCTGATGGGGCCACTCTTATTGTGCACTCTGATGGCATAGCACGCGGGGGCGCGAGCAGCGCCGGGGGTGTTGACATTGGGGGTGCACCCAAGCTGAGGTGGGGTCACTCTTTGGTCACTGTGATGAAGTCGCTCTGATGGAGTCACTCTGATGGGGTCACTCTGATGGGGTCACTCTTGATGATCACTCTGATTGGTCACTCTGTTTGCCTTTACCATGTGTGGGCGCGAGCAGCGCCGGGGGTGTCGACATTGAGGGTGCACCCAAGCTCAGGTGGGGTCACTCTTTGGTTTCTCTGATGAGGTCCCTCTGATGGGGTCACACTCTGATGGGGTCACACTCTGATGGGATCACTCTGATGGGATCACTCTGATGGGGTCACACTCTGATGGGGTCGCTCTGATGATCACACACACACACACACAGAGAGAGAGAGAGAGAGAGATATCGTTACAGAGAACTCTGCACGGCAGACCTAGATAGGCTGTTTCTAGTCATCAATTGAGGAGATTCCGTTTGAAGGCGGGAGACCAACCGTGCGCCAGCAAGAGGGTGAACAACCTCATTCGTAAAGCAGTGGGGGAAAAGGGGCAGTGGCGGGTCATTGACGGCTGTGTTCGTCAATCCGCCTCGACTGAGTTTAAACTAGGTGTCGGCAGAAGGACTTCCACAGTTGTGGAAATCATGCGAAGATGATCCACTCGGTGGTGACTCGCTCGGCGAACTCGGGGCGCTCGGGGATGTCGCGTGTGAAGTTGAAGAGATGGATGTTTGCGGAGGGCGTAGAACGTGACGGAGTGGGCGCAAAAGTCATCGGCGTGAGCCGGAAGAAGGTGATGGCGCCGCCGGCATAGAGCGAAGTCGTGTCCGAACAGCGGTAGTCGTGCAAGTGGGAGGCAGTGGGAGGGAGGCAGCGGGAGGGTAGTCGGAGGGAGAGGGTGAGGGCGGGGGAGGGTTAGGAGGGGCGGGGGGCACAGGATGGGGTGGGGTGCAGTGGGGATGGAGGGGTGGAAGACAGGAGAAGGGAGGGAGGAGAGGGGAGAGAGGAGGGAGCCACACTGTGGCCCGGCCACATGACGCATACATAGGCGCTGGTAGCATGGGGGGGGGGGTGCATGGGGTGCATGTGCGCGCATGGGGCGCATGGGGAGGGGCAACTCCATGTGACGAGCATGTGGGTGTATGGAGGTCGACGGGGCGGCAGTGGGATAAGCGGTGGGTCTCTTGAGGTGGGGCGTGGGGTCGAATGAACGACTGGGCAGTGGGCGGTGGGCGGGACGATGGCGGCTGGAGGAACTCGGTAGCTCAAGTTGAGCGCTGGCTCGGGCCGCATGGCGGTCGAAGTGATGGCACTGAGATACCTGGGCTCCGTTGTCTGAAGCTGCAGAGCTGCGGGGGAGGGAAATCTGTGCGGTAGGGCGTCACGTGTTTTTTGCCATGTGGAGGGCGTGCGAGAGAGTGCGGATGGACTGAGTTCCTGGATGCATGCGTCGACTGGCTGCTGAATTGGCAGCCCGACGACAGGGGCGTACGGAGGAGGAGAGGCGGCGAGAATCGGCGGCGGCATGGGTGAAGGGGGGTCGACGTAGGCGGCGGCGATGACTGCGCGGGCGCAGCGCCCACAGGAGTGGGGCGCCCACAGGAGTGGGGCGCCCCACAGGACACACACACACACACGCACACACACGTCCACACACACACACACAAACACACGCACGCACACACACACACACGCGCACACAGACACACACACACACGCACAGGGGACCACCTATCGCACACACACACACACACTCACACACACAGGGGACCACCTGTCAGTCTTTGACGCCGCAGCATTCCACGACCTCGGGGACGTCGGGGGAGCGGGCGTCGACTTCTCCCTGATGCACCTGCACTCCAGCATGGACGATTTCATGGTGGGTAGTTCAGTCCTGCGTTTAGGCGCTGCTTTGGGCTGCCTGGTGCAAGTCGAACCGCCAGAATCGGTGCACGCATGCATTGGTAGGGGCGGATGGCGACGGGGTGAGGAGGGGCGGCTTCCCGGAAGGCCCCAACTGCACTCCAGCATGGACGATTTCATGGTGGGTGTGTATGTGTGGACCTTTGAAGTGCGTTGGTAGCTGTGCTGCGGGGCTGTGTGTGCAAGCCTTGCTGGCTATTAGCTTTTTCGGGTCTTGTGTTTCTGTTTCTTCACAAACCCACTCACCCACACACTTTCTCTCTCCCACTCTCATTCTCCTCCCCCCCCCCCCCCCCCACCACCACCACCACACACACACACCAAGCACACAAACGCAAAGGACGGCCTCGGCCTCAGCAACATCAACATCATTGGGGCAGGCAGCCAGCCCATCTCACCCACACTCACCCACATCCTTTCTCTATCTATCCATCTCCCTCTCTCTCTTCTTACTACCTCTCTTCTTACTCTCTCTCTCTCGCGCGCGCGCTCTCACACCCTAACCTCCACACATAACTGCCCAGCACGGCCTCGCCCTCAGCAACATCATCGGGGCAGGCAGCCAGCCCATCTCTCTCACCCACGTCTAGTTTCTCGCTCCTTCTCTTCTTACTGTCTCACACTCACTCTTTCTCTCACTCTCTCACTCCCTCCCACTCACTCTCCCTCCCTCCCAGGACGGCCTCGGCCTCAGCAGCATCATCGGGGCAGGCAGCCAGCCCGGCATGGGCCACTTCCTCTATCTTGCACAAACCCACACCCTTTCTCTCTCCCACTCCCCCCCCCCACACACACACACACAAACATGCATGCACACACGCACACACACCATGCACACAAACGCACAGGACGGCCTCGGCCTCAGGAGCAGCATCGAAGGCAGGCAGCCAGCCGGTCACTCACCCACATCCATTTTCTCGGTCCTTCTCTTCTTACCGTCTCTCACTCACTGTTTCACTCACTCTCTCACTCCCTTTCACTCACTCTCCCTCCCTCCCACGACAGCCTCGGAAACACCACAGGAGCAGGCAGCCAATCGGCGGCCTTCTCTGGCAAGCTCACCCACGTCCGCTCTGTCTGTCTCCTTCTCTTCTTACTCTCTCACTCACTCTTTCCCTCCCTCACTCACTCTCCCTCTCTCATCCCCCATCACCCCCAGGACGGCCTTGGTCTCAGCAACATCGGCAGCCAGCCTGGCGGTCTTCTCTAACCCACCTAGGTCCAGTTTCTCACTCCTGCTCTTCGAGAAGAGTAAGATTACTCTTCCTCACTCACTCACTCTCACTCACGCTCTCACTCCCTCTTACTCCATGTCCCTCACCCCCAGGATGGGCTCGGCCTCAGCAAGATTGGCAGCCAGCCCGGCATGGGCGTCGGAGGCGTAAGCCCCATGGACTTACCCGAATCCCATTTCTCTCACGCACTCATTCTCTCATCCCCCCTCGACCCCAGGACGGCCTCGGCCTCAGCAACACAGGCAGCCAGCCCGGCGGTCTTCTCTTACCCACCTAGGTCCAGTGTCTCGCTCCTGCTCTTCGAGAAGAGTAAGATTACTCTCTCACTCACTCACTCTCTCACTCACGCTCTCACTCCCTCTCACTCCATGTCCCTCACCCCCAGGATGGGCTCGGCCTCAGCAACATCGGCAGCCAGCCCGGCATGGGCGTCGGAGGCGCAAGCCCCATGGACTTACCCGAATCCCATTTCTCTCACGTACTCATTCTCTCATCCCCCCTCGACCCCAGGACGGCCTCGGCCTGAGCAACATCGGCAGCCAGCCCGGCATGGGCGTCGGAGGCGCTAGCCCCATGGACACGGGCGCTGCCTCCATGCACCACCACCACGTGCACGACTACCACCACCCAAACCATGCGGGGTACCAGCACGCAACGCCGCACGCGGGCGCGGGTGCCAGCGGAGCAGCAGCAGGTGTGTGTGTGTGTGTAGGGGGGTGTTTTAGGGTGGGTGTGAGTGTGTGTGTGTGCAAGCGGAGCAGCAGCAGGTGTGTGTGTTTGTGCGTGCGTGCGTGCGTGTGTGTGTGTGTTTGTGTGTGTGGGGCGCAAGCCCCATGGACAGGGCGCTGCCTAAATACACCATCACCACGTGCACGACTACCACCACCCCCACACTACGGGGTACCAGTATGCGACACCGCATGGGGCCGCCGCGGCCAGCGGAGCAGCAGCACTTGTGGGGGGGGGGGCGTGTGTGTGTGTGTACGTGTGTGTGTGTGAGCGTGAGCGTGTGTACGTGTGTGTTTCGCGGGTCTAAAATTTCAAACCACGACCACCAAACATGTGTGGTCGGGTGGCGCGATGCGTGGCCTTTCGGGCGCTCTTATTAGAGATCCCCTAGACGTGTAGCCTATGCCCCTAACTAACACTGCGGGGTCCTCCGGGCGCGTACGTGTTAAACCTGTACAACCGCCAAGTGTGTCGTGCCCGGCTGTCGCGTGCGCCATGGAACCCTCGACCGTTTTTGACATCACCGTAACTGACATTACTGCGCCCCCCTGTGCGCTGTGTTTGCCGCTGCGAAGAGGCAGGCGGGCTGGACCTGGCAGCACAGCTGGCGGCGCGCAAGCGGGGCTCCCCTCCTACATTGCTTACTTGCAGGCTCGCTTACTCGCGTGCTGTCGTGCGCACTGAATCATGTTCTGACTTGCAAACTAACTTGCTGTCATTCCTTCTTGCTTGTTGATTTGCGTGCCGCTGCGAAGATTCAAGCGGGCTGGACCTGGCAGCACAGCTGTGGGACCCAGAACCCAGCGGCATGCCGACCCCTGTCGACCCCCCGGTCGCCCCCCCTGCCACCCCCCCTGCCGACCGTCACTGACATGCCTGCGGCCCCCTGTGCTCTTGTTTGCCGCTGTGCAGAGGCAGGCGGGCTGGACCTGGCAGCACAGCTCGAGGAGCGCAGCGGGCGGCCGCCAGCGGTGCCGCCCACAGGCGGGGCTGTCGTGAAGCTGGAGGAAGCTGGGGGAAGCTGGACGGAGCTGGAGGAAGTCGGGGCGGGCGGTTGCAGCGGCGGGCACAGGGTGGGGGCGAGTGGGGACAGCGGGGAGGTGCGTGTGGGTGTGGGTGTGCGAGAGTGGCTGGGGCTATGAGGGTGTGGGTGTGGCTGGTTGGCTGGCTGGCTGGCTGGGGGTGGGGGGTGCATGCGCGTGTGTCTGTGGGGGTGCGTGGGGGTGGGGGTGCATCGGGGGTGGGTATGTGTCTATGTGCATGTGTGCATACGTGCATGCAACGGGGGGGGGGGGGGCGCTCCCCTGCAGCACAGGTGCGCGAGAGGGGACAGCGGGGAGGTGCGTGGGCTCGCACACACACGCACACACGCACACACGCGCGTACACACACACACACACATACACACACAAACCATGGTGAGACTTGAGCCCATGAAGACACGCGGCCACATGCGAACACAAGCACACACACACACGCACACACATGCACGCACACAACACACACGCACACACACACACACACTCACACACACGCAGGGCCTCGGCACCGACCTCCCCTCCATGGGCGCAATCGGGCACGCGCACACACACACACACACACCACAAACACACACGCAGGGCCTCGGCACCGACCTCCCCTCCATGGGCACGATCGGGCACGCGCACACACACACACACACGCATGCGCAGGGCCTTGGCACCGACCTCCCCTCCATGGGCGCGATTGGTCTCGGTCTTTCGAGTGGCGAGCACGCGCTGGGTGTGGGCGACCCAGCCGATGGCCTGTCACACCTGGGGCTAGGTGAGTCACTCATATACACAAGATGCGCCTCTCTCGAGTGCTCTCCCAACCAGGCGAACGCACGTGCAAACGCATGCACGCACCCACTCGCGGTTGCATCATCGGCATGTGCCTCGATGCTTACCGCGCCCTCCTCTCTCACTCACACGCACCAAAACAGCCAACCAAGCAAGCGTTGCATGAGGCCGTCTGCATGCATCGGCAACGCCTGAACTACTAATGTTAACAGCAATACACCCCCGCAATTGTTACGAGGTCTGACCCGTGTACTGGGATGTCTTTCGAATTGTGGATGACCGACCAGTGCCTGACACGCACACACCCTTGCACCCTCTCTCACACGCAGGCGACGACATTGGCAAGCTTTCGTTTGGCAACCTCTCGCTTGACACATGAGCACACACACACACACACACACACGCATCCTCTCTCACACACACACACACCCTTGCACACTCTCACACACTCAGGCGATGACATTGGCATGGGCCTTGGCGACCTCTCGTTCGGGGGTCCTGTGTTCGGGGGGGCGTCAGACGGCAAGCGCGAGGCGTTCTCGCTGGATGAGATGGAGGCGCTGGAGTTCTGCACATGACGCATAGGCCCTGCCGAATTCCAAACGCCTGGCGGCGCCTCACGTGGCGCCTCAGGCGACGCCTTCACTTGCGTGAATCGGGCGGCACATCAGGCGCACTGCCTGAGGCGCACCCTCGACCGCCTGAGGCTCCGTGGCCGCCTGAGGATCCGCGGCAAGCGCGAGGTGTTCCAAATGGAGGCTGGAGTTTTGCACATGAGGCGCAAAGGGAGGTCAATGGAAGAGGTGTTACTAGGAGGATGTCGCTTCGAAGCGAGAGAATTCTCTTGATCTTCCCGTGTGTCCCGGCTGTCCCCTCTGTTTCTCCCTGTCTCTTTGCCTCTCTTTGTCTTGCCTCAAGCGTTGGATGAGATACAGGCTGTGCAATTGGAGTTATGCGCGTGAAGCCTATGCCATACTAGATCTCATGATCAACGACTCAGGTGTCGCCTTAGGCGCAACGAGACCGCCTGAGGCGCACCCATGACCGCCTGAGGCCTCCACACCAAGCGCTAGGCGTTCTCGCAGAATGCGATGAAGGAGCTGAGTTCTGTACATGAGGCATAACGGAGGGAAAGTTGTGTAGATGTGATTATGAGAAGAGCGCATCTCTAGATCTGCCCGTTCGCCCCGGCGTTCCCTCTCTGTGTCTCCCTGTCTCTTTGTCTTGCCTCAAGTGCTGGATAAGACGGCAGCGCCAGAGTTCTGCACATTTTGAAGCAGCCCGCCGATTGACTCGTCAGTTTGAGCCCTGCATTCCTCCTGCTGCACGCTTCCAAAGCCCTGGTGCGTGTACTTGCACGGCAGCGTGCCAGCGAGATGCCTACGCATGCTTGTATGCGAGAGCTAGTTGCGAGAGCGTGTTGCGTGTGTGTGTGTGTGTGCATGTGTGTGTGCATGTGTGTGTGTGTGTGCCCGAGTCCGCAGGAAGAGACACCGCACGCCTGCGACGCGCTCGCCACTCTCTCCCGCCGAGTTATAAGACGCGCCCACGCAGGAGCGTGTGCGTGGGCGCTGCGTGCCTTCCCATCATAAGAGGACAGGCTCTCCGATTTCAGGAAAGATACAGCGAGCCACATAACGAAATCGCGTTTCTGATGCCATGCGTGTGCTGCTGGCTGTGCTCGCCATAGTGGTGCACCCTTCTTGCTCCCATGACTCATGACGCGCTCTAAGGCGCGCAAACACAGTGCGGCCGCCGGCGCGCTCATCGCCCGCGCGGCCACCACCACAGAATCACCGGTGAGCAGCGGCTCCCCCGGCTCAGACTTCCCGCCACGCCACCGCGCGTGCGTGGATGCGACACAGACACAGCTTTCGGCGCTCCACGGGGCGCGGGGGGCAGCCACATACGCGGAGGCTGCGCAACACCTGCATGGCGACGCCAGCAACCACATCTCGGCCTCGGCCGACACCACAGACGCCCTCCGCGCCCTCAGCGCGGGGCAGGCAGACATCAGACGCCTGGTAGGGGGGCTGCTGGACAGGGAGGCGAGGGCGCGCGCCCAGCCACAGAATGCGCCGACGCAGGTGGGCGCGCCACAGGTTGCCGACGCCGGCCACAGCGGTGCCCTTGCGGGGGGTGCTCGCTGTGGTGCAGGCGCAGGCGCAACAGATTGCGTCCCTGGTGGATGTGGTGAGCCTCCTGGTGAGCCGCGTCCCTGGGGCGCCCATGCAGATGCCGCATGCAGAGCCCGCCCGCGCGCGGGCCGGCCATGCGGCCCACAGTGCGGCGCCCCGCGCTGCGCCTGCTGCCGAGGCTGCTCAGTCTGCCCAGCCCGCTGCTGCTGCCGCCCCTGTGGCGTCGGCGGGGGGGGGGGCGGCGACGGAGCGGCCTGCGTCGGGCGCCACGTGTGCCGCATCTGCGCGCGGCCCCTCCCGCCGGGGGGGGCTGCCTGCGCGTGTGGGCGACACGTCGCTGCGCCGCAGCTTCGTGCTGTCCATCCCGGTGGCACGCGGCGCCAACTGGTTCCTCGCGGGCGGTGGCAGGCGGATGGATGAAGAGGAGGCGACGGCGGCGGCGGCGGAGCGGATCGCTGCAGCTGCCGAGGACGGCACCAGCCTGCCCGTCCGCCTGGCTACGGATGTCGTGCGCTTCCTCTACGGCGGCACCGGCCGGCGGGAGCCGGCTGATGGTGGCGTCGTGTCCGCGTCGCTCCTCAACGCCAAGCCTGCCGTCGGGGGCATCGGCGTGGAGCCACGCGGGGGCGGTGTGCTGCGTGTGCTCTTCACCGTGGCGTCTGACGCCGTGGCCGACACTGTCGTGCGCTGGCGCCACGAGCTGCGTCCGCTGCGTGGACTCGACTGCAGCCTTCGACGTCCTCAGTGACCGCGAGGAGGCGCAGCACCAGGCGCTGTGGCCCGCTTTCCTCGCCGCCAAGGTTGCGGGGAAGCGGGCGCAGTTCCACCGCGCGCGCCTCGTCGTTGACGGCGAGCGGGTGCCTGCACCTGCTTGCTAGATGGCATTCCCTCTGGGGGTGTTTTTGAAGGGGAGGTGGCGCCACACGCGTGCGGTGGCGGGTGCGGTGTGGTCGCTGAGTAGAGTGCTGCGGCGGGTGTGCTACTAGCCCCGCTTCCGGTGGTCTGGGGGAGGGCTTTTTGGTCCCTTCATGGTTTTATACCTTGGGTCCGCCCTCTGGCCATTTGAGGGGCTGGGTGTGCAGCCTGCACAGTGGTGCTGCTTGCTTGGCGCCCGCCACCAAGTGTGGATGGCGTTACCGTGGGCTACTTGTAGCTTGACCTTTTGTGGGCCTTGAGCCTTGATTCTCTAAGTCCCACTGGAGCTTTGGAACCGTACGTGTGACCGCCAGAAGTGGATTGTAAAACTCTCATCATCATCGTTTCTGATATCCGCAAGACAGGTACGAGGTTAGCCTTTGTGAGCCCCACGGAAACCCACGTCGTGCAGCGCACACGCCCACCCGCCATGCGATGCCATTGCGCAGCTAACTAGCAGGCCTGCGTGGTTGAAAGGATAGCAACCTGGGCAAACACACGCCCTGCATGGCGTCGCGCAAGCCAGGCGTTCACTGACTTCAGCCAACAGCTTATTTACAGCTGCTTCAAAGAGCAGTTACAGTTACAGTTACATGGCATTCCAGCTAAGACAACACTAGTCCTAGTGCCACCGCCCTGTGAAGGACGATAGCCACCAGCCAGTTACCTGCCGTCTAGACTACCGCTCCCGCCGGCTAGTTAGACCCAAACAAGTCCCTGAGGGACATGTCTGGCAAGGAGCGTATAGGAAAGGACCGTCCTCCTCCTGGCCTTTGAGGCCAACCACGCCGGCTGTGCCGACTGGCGGCGCTGAAGCAGAAAAGTCCCCGCCTGGCATGGTGCATGGTTGTCCAACTCCATGCATGGGGCTCTGCCTGCGCCCCATGCGTCATGCATGGCCAGGTCCCACCCTCCAGGGGGGCCTGGGCAAACAGAGTCGTCATGGCAGGCTGCCTGAAGACCAATGCCGACGCCAGTCACCGGCAGACGAGTGCCCCCGAGGGTGAGCGCGGTGACAAACGCTGCGATGGTGAAGCGGATAAACTCTGTTGTTGCCTCGGCGGTCACCACCGCTGAAGCCCTGATGGTAGCTCGCCCCCACGAGCAGCCATCTTGACCGATGTCCAGCATGCATTGACGGGCGCCAGCTCCTCCGCTCGTCGATCAACTCGTCGAGATCGGTGCCGCAAGTCAGCAGGGGAGGAGCAGTGCCTTTTTCAATTGATTTCAATTAATTGATTCTTTTAGCCCGGCCACCGCAGGCTGCGCCCCTGAAAAAAACCAATTTGGCGGCAATCAAGCAATGGGGCTCGATTAACGGAGGCGCGTTCTCGTCGCCGAGCCCTGGACCCAGCAATGCGGCGCTGCTGGTGACTAGGATCTCCGTGCCGCTGACGAGCGGGATAAAATACGACTGGCCTGGCTCCTGCTAGACTGTCCCTCGGTGGAAACTACAGGAGCGGCTTGCCCGGCGCTGTCATGGCTTGGCGAGTAGCCGCGGCGCTGCCGCGACCCGTGCTGGGAGACGGCCCTTATCCTCCCTTCAAAGAGCACACCTTAGTAACTCCTGGTATATTTGGTGTGCCCGAGCCTGCAGGAAGAGACACCGCACGCCTGCGAAGCGCTCGCCACTCTCTCCCGACGAGTTATGAGATGCGTGTGTGTGTTTGTGTGCGCGTGGTGGAGCAGACCGCTTTGTGTGGGGGTGAGTCCCCCAGAGGCTAGGCTCTCTGATGTTGTGATGGCTCTCTCATGTACACACACAATCTTATACACACAGAATCACACACAAATCGTAAAACATCGCTCCTTAGATCGTTCGCACCTCAGATCGGCCGCTGGCCTGGCATTGTAGCCCAGATCGTTCACACCTCAGATCGTTCGCACTTTCATTCTCACGGTTGTTGCACGGTCGCCCTCGCAATCGAGCGTGATTGCCATGCTCTCCTGCTCGCGCCACGCATCGCGGCGCCCCTGTGGCTCCCCGTCAAGGGCTGCTGCTGCCGCGCCCCTGACGATGAGGCCCCTGCGTGCCTCCCGACTGCTGCCTGCGACCGCGCGTGTGTCGGCTGGTGGCGGACCAGGCGGTCTCATGCCAAGGCCAGCCAGGATCTCGGTCAAGCGCCAGGATCCCGTGCAGGAGGAGAAGCAAGAGAAGGGGCAGGTGCGCGCGCGCGCCATGCAACGAACACGCACGGCGAGCTCGACTCTTGCATGTAGGCATTCGTCCCCACGCTTGCGCCGCCACCGCGCATGACAGAGAGCGTGCGGGCCAACTCCCCCCCCCCTCCTCCCCTCTCGCATGCACGCAGCAGTGGTCGAGCGGCGGGCAGATCGATGCAAAGCTGCTCAACCGGCTCATCCAAGACAGCGAGACGGCAGACGGCCTCTTCTCACTGGCGCAGCAGCACGGCCATGCCTTTGACTTTATCCATGCGAGTACCGCTCTGACAAGGGCAGCCAAGATGCTTGAGGACGCACGCATGCGATCCGACACAACGGGCGTGGCTCTGCTCCTCAGCCTGGCTAGGGAGCGGCTGCCGGAGATGCAAGCACAGGCCCTGGCCAACACTGTGTGGGCCGTGTCAAAGCTGGGTGTAGATGATCCCACGTTTGTGGATGCGCTCCTCAGTGAGGCAAGGCCGAAGCTGGCCAGCTTCGGTGCCCAGGCCCTGGCTAACACGGCCTACGCCCTGGCAAAGCTGGGCCGTAAGGACATCACCTTTATGTCAGTTTTGCTGGGCATATCTTCATCCAAAATGCCCGAATTCACAGAACAGGCTCTAGCCAACATCTTGTGGGCCATTGCAACGATGGGGCTTGAGGAGAAATCCTTTGTGAGCCAGCTGCTGATGGAGGCCAAGCCTAGACTGCCACACTTCCATACGCAGAACCTATCCAACACATTTTGGGCACTGGCCACCCTGGGCCACCATGACGATGTGTTCATGGGCGCTCTGCTGGTAGAGGCCAAACCCAAGCTGCACAGCTTCACTGTGCAGGCCCTGGCAAACACGGCGTGGGCGCTGGCTACCCTGGGCCACAAAGACGAAGTGTTCATGTGCGCTCTGTTGGTGGCGGCCGAACCCAAGCTGCTAAGGTTTGATGCCCAGAACCTGGCCAACACGGCGTGGGCGCTGGCTACTCTGGGCCACAAGGACGCTGTGTTCATGCGCGCTCTGCTGGTGGCGGCCATGCCCAAGCTGGCCGGCTTCCCCAGAGCAGCTGTGACTCAGATGAGCTTTGCGCTCACCCAGGGAGTGCGCCTCAAGGGCCACGAATCCCAGGTGGCAGAGTTCACGCAAGTTCTGGACGCACGCCGAGCGCAGCTGGGCACGGGCAAGTAGAGGGTCAGCTTGTGCTTGTTGAGCCGGTACGGTGTGTCGACGCAGGGGTTGTTACACATGGGCGTGTGGGCGTGTGCCATGAATCCAAGTATGGCGGGGGGCAAACTGGGTGCTCTGTTGTTGAACACCAGCCCGCCGAGCAACTTGCTGCCAAGGCCCCTGTGTCACCGCAGCTGCTGTCTCCACGCAGGTGTGGCTGTACAGCCCACACAGCAGTTGGTTGATTGCAGCCCACACAACGCATGCTTCTAATGTGCACATTAGAGGCATGCATGTGCCGGCGGGCTCAGTTCAGAATGGTGTTTTAACACAGACAGCGGATCTGCGGCTGCCCCCAATTGACTGCATGGAAGCACTCACCCTCTCTTACAATGCACACCCGCCTAATGGAACCCAGGCCGGGTAGCGCAGCCAGCACCTTTTCACACAGGAGCCTTCTAGTCCACCTTCTAATTCAGAAGCTTCTCCTGTCCCGTCCCGCCATCTAGTCCAGCCCCTCGTCAAAAAAGCGCACGCAAGAGGGCCCCGAGATCCTTCTCTCGCATGGAGTGCGGACTGCACCTCCAACTGGTGAACTGTGCGTGGGTAGTGTTTGTGTGTGTTGGTTCGACGCCTCTGGGGGTGTTGTGTTCTGGCCGCAGCTGGCTTGTGTGTTTTGGGGCGTTGTGTTTCAGGGCGTTGGACAGGCTTCTCTGACAGTGCCATGCGTGTGACGGTTCGACGTTTGAACCAGTTCCAACTCCGTGTGCGCGGCGAGCTCGAGCTGCCAGCCGCACGCCCGTCCGCCCCTCGCGCCTCCTCCGCCCCTGCTCCAGTGCTCCCTGTATTGACTCATGAATGAATTTCTACCGCCGGAGGTGTTGGCAGGACGGCGGTGTACCCCCGCCGACGGTGTAGCTCCGCCGCCTGGAGGAAGCACTGGCGATGCCCCTCCCCCTCCCCACCACATTCCACCTCATATCCGCACCGGCACGCCGCAGGCGCGTTCCCCCAGGGCGCGGTGGGACTGAGGTGCAGGGCGGCACACGCACACGCTTGCTTGCTGCCACCGCCACCGCCACTCATGCCGCGCAACCACGAGGCCATGCGCCACGGTCACAGCCGCGCCGGCACGCTGCGCTGCAGATACGTTCCCAGCACGTGGTCTGGCCCAGGGCAGATCTGCGGCACACAATAACGGGGCAGAGAGTAAGGAAGGGGCAGTGATTCCTCGCCAGGGTTGTCCATTCTTTTCCACAGCCATTTGACTGAAATTCGGCGGCGGCGTCCCTTTGTGCAGCACACAAAAATGGTGCCGATTCAGCAGTGGTCCGCTCACATTGAGCACCTCCTGGAGTCACGTACAATGAGTGGGGGGTCAGCACCATGCATCACTTCTGATGCTTGTTAAGGGACGTTCACGCCAGTGGTGTCCTGAAACTGAGCATTTCATGTTCGCCCCCGTGACATTGGAGGTTACATGCCGATGGCCGATGGCCGCAGTTTTTTTCCCCACATTTTTTGGAGCGAAATTCCTGCGTTTCGCCCTCGCAGATTCCACCCAAATTCCCAGGTTCGTCCCCACAGCCCCCACTGCGGGGGCTCTGAGGACATCACTGGTTCATGCGATCAGTGCCATGCCCCAACACAGCACCCTCCCTGCCTTGTTATTATCCCTCTCTTTCCCTCTCTGTAACTATCCCTCTCTCTCCCTCTCTGTGTCTATCTCGTACTCGTCACTCTCTATTTCTTGACCTGTCTCTCCCGCTCTCCCTCTAACGGTTCTGTCTCTCCCTCTCTCTTTCCTCTTCTCACCACATTGTATTTGCACGACCCTCCCACAGCGTGGTGCGTCGTAGCGCCCCGCCCCCCCCCTCCTCCCCACATTCCAGAACTGCACCCTGTTATGATCCTTCTCCTCGTCTTTCTTTGTCTTCTCTTTCTGTTTCTCTCTGCCTCTCTCTCTCTGCCTCTCCCTTTCTCACACACACACACCACGTTGTAGTTGCTCGACCCCCCCCCAACAACTAGTGCTTCTTCGATTGGGCGGTTTACCGCGTACGGCGGTCTCTGGGAGGTAATAATTAAAAAAAAAAGTTCGGCTTAACCGCCTGACCTTGCCGATTTTGGTCGATTTTTGCCGTTTTTGTCGTTTTGTCCGATTTTTGCCGATTTTGGCCCTGGCAGTCTGTGGCCGGGCTGTAAGAATTGATTGATTTAAATCAATTGACGAAGCACTGCCAACAACGTGGTGCACCGTGTGATTGCTAACTCCTACCCCTCTCTGTCGCTCTGTTGCTCCTTCCTTGTCGTTCTCTTCTCTGTCTTACAGTTACAGTTACATGGCATTCCAGCTAAGACAACACTAGTCCTAGTGCCACCGCCCTGTGAAGGACGATAGCCACCAGCCGGTTACCTGCCGTCTAGACTACCGCTCCCGCCGGCTAGTTTAGACCCAAACATGTCCCTGAGGGACATGTCTGGCAAGGAGCGTATAGGAAAGGACCGTCCTCCTCCTGGCCTTTGAGGCCAACCACGCCGGCTGTGCCGACTGGCGGCGCTGAAGCAGAAAAGTCCCCGCCTGGCATGGTGCATGGTTGTCCAACTCCATGCATGGGGCTCTGCCTGCGCCCCATGCGTCATGCATGGCCAGGTCCCACCCTCCAGGGGGGCCTGGGCAAACAGAGTCGTCATGGCAGGCTGCCTGAAGACCAATGCCGACGCCAGTCACCGGCAGACGAGTGCCCCCGAGGGTGAGCGCGGTGACAAACGCTGCGATGGTGAAGCGGATAAACTCTGTTGTTGCCTCGGCGGTCACCACCGCTGAAGCCCTGATGGTAGCTCGCCCCCACGAGCAGCCATCTTGACCGATGTCCAGCATGCATTGACGGGCGCCAGCTCCTCCGCTCGTCGATCAACTCGTCGAGATCGGTGCCGCATGGCGTCCTGCATGGGGGGAGGATAAGGGCCGTCTCCCAGCACGGGTCGCGGCAGCGCCGCGGCTACTCGCCAAGCCATGACAGCGCCGGGCAAGCCGCTCCTGTAGTTTCCACCGAGGGACAGTCTAGCAGGAGCCAGGCCAGTCGTATTTTATCCCGCTCGTCAGCGGCACGGAGATCCTAGTCACCAGCAGCGCCGCATTGCTGGGTCCAGGGCTCGGCGACGAGAACGCGCCTCCATTAATCGAGCCCCTCTCTGTCTAGCCCTGTCTTTATCTTTCTCTCTTCCTCTCTCTCTCTCTCAATCTCTCTCTTTCTTTCACCCCTGCCATTCCCCCATCTTCCCCCTGTCTCACCACATTGTAGTTGCACGACCCTCCCACACCGCGGAGTGCCGTATGGTGTTTTGCGTCCCATCTCTTCCCATCCTCTCACCACTTTCAAAAACAGCGCCAACAGCTCAAGCACACCCACCATGCCCTGAATTCCTTCCTATGTCTCCCTCTCCCTCCCTCTTTCTCTTCCTTCACCCCTGCCTCACCACATTGTAGTTGCACGACCCCTCAACGTCGTGGTGCGTTGTGTGGTTGCTTCTCCCCCCCTCTCTGTCGCTCTCTCGTTGTTCTCTCTTCTCTCTCTGAGTACGCGCCCCACAGAGTGGGGCGCCCCACTCTCTCTCTATATATATATACTCACTCTGTGAGCAGTCATCGCCCCCGCCTACGTCGAACCCCCTTCACCCATGCCGCCGCCGATTCTCGCCGCCTCTCCTCCTCCGTACGCCCTCTGTTGTCGGGCTGTCAATTCAGCAGCCAGTCGACGCATGCATCCAGGAACTCAGTCCATCCGCACTCTCTCGCACGCCCTCCACATGGCAAAAAACACGTGACGCCCTACCGCACAGATTTCCCTCCCCCCGCAGCTCTGCAGCTTCAGACAACGGAGCCCAGGTATCTCAGTGCCATCACTTCGACCGCTTCGCGGCCCGAGCCAGCGCTCAACTTAAGCTACCGAGTTCCTCCAGCCGCCACCGTCCCGCCCACCGCCCACCGCCCAGTCGTTCATTCGACCCCACGTCCCACCTCAAGAGACCCACCGCTTATCCCACTGCTGCCCCGTCGATCTCCATACACCCACATGCTCGTCACATGGAGTTGCCCCTCCCCATGCGCCCCATGCGCGCACATGCACCCCATGCACCCCCCCCCCATGCTACCAGCGCCTATGTATGCGTCATGTGGCCGGGCCACAGTGTGGCTCCCTCCTCTCTCCCCTCTCCTCCCTCCCTTCTCCTGTCTTCCACCCCTCCATCCCCACTGCACCCCACCCCATCCTGTGCCCCCCGCCCCTCCCTAACCCTCCCTCGCCCCTCCCCCTCTCCCTCCGACTACTCTCCCGCTGCCTCCCTCCCACTGCCTCCCACTTGCACGACTACCGCTGTTCGGACACGACTTCGCTCTATGCCGGCGGCGCCATCACCTTCTTCCGGCTCACGCCGGTGACTTTTGCGCCCACTCCGTCACGTTCTACGCCCTCCGCAAACATCCATCTCTTCAACTTCACACGCGACATCCCCGAGCGCCCCGAGTTCGCCGAGCGAGTCACCACCGAGTGGATCATCTTAGCATGATTTCCACAACTGTGGAAGTCCTTCTACCGACACCTAGTTTAAACTCAGTCGAGGCGGATTGACGAACACAGCCGTCAATGACCCGCCACTGCCCCTTTCCCCCACAGCTTTACGAATGAGGTTGTTCACCCTCTTGCTGGCGCACGGTTGGTCTCCCGCCTTCAAACGGAATCTCCTCAATTGATGACTAGAAACAGCCTATCTAGGTATGCCGTGCATAGTTCTCTGTAACGATATCTCTCTCTCTCTCTCTCTCCCTCTCCCCCTTCCCCCCTCTCTCTCCCCACATTGTAGTTGCATGACCCTCCCACGCCGTGGTGCGTCGTGTGATTGCTGCCACTACCCCTCTCTATCGCTCTCTCTCTCTCGTTCTCTTCTCAGTCCCAGGCCGTCTTTCTCTTTCTCTCTCTTTCTCTCTTTCTCTCCCTCTTTCCCCTCCCTCCCTCCCTCCCCCTGCCTCACCACATTGAAGTTGCACGACCCCCAACGTCGTGGTCCGTCGTGAGAGTGCTGAAGATCCCCCTCTCCCCACCCTCGCTCCACTTTGCAAAACAGCGTCAACAGCTCGTTCGCACGCACCCTGCCCTGAATTCCTCCCCATCTCCCTCTCCCCCTCTCTCCCTCTCTCCCTCCCTCTCTCCTTCCCTCTCTCCCTCTCTCCCATTTTCTCCCAGTCTCTTCCACTCTCCCTCTCACACCCTCTCCCTCGCCCTCTCTCTCTCCCTCTCACCCCGCCCGCCCACGCAGAAACACACAAACAAACCCACCACGTTGTAGTTGCCGCCCCCCCCAATATCGTGGTGCGTCGTGTGGTTGCTGAAGACCCACTGAACGTACGGCCGAAGGAGCGGGTGGTGGCGCGAGTAGGGCACCCCAGGGAGTCCATCGGAGAAGGACGCAGACACCTACATGTATGTGTGTGTGTGCGTGCGTGTGTATGTGTGTGTGTGTGTGTGTGTGTGTGTGTGTGTGCGTGTGTGATTGCTGAGGACCCACTGAACGTACGGCCGAAGAAGCGGGTGATGGTGCGAGTAGGGCACGCCGGGGAGGCCGTCTGAAAAAGGCGGAGACACCTGGATTGCATTGGGTTGGATTTTAATTGGATTGGGTTGGGTTGGGTTGGGCTGAATTGGGTTGGATTGGATTGGGATGGGTTGTGTGGCCAAAGGAGCGGATGGTGGTGCGAGTAGGGGACGCCAGGGAGGCCATCAGAGGAGGATGCAGCCACCTGGATTGCATTGGGTTGGGTTGGGTTGGGTTGGGTTCCAAACCAAGGGTTGGATAAAAATAGATTGTGCAGCCGAAGGGGATGCGAGTAGGGGACGCCGGGGAGGCCGTCCGAAAAGGAAGCAGGCACCTGTATGCGCGTGCGCGTGTGCGCGTGTGTGCACGTGTGCGTGTGCGTGCGTGTGTGTGCGTGTGTGTGCGTGTGTGTGTGTGTGTGCGTGTGTGTGTGTGTGGTTGCTGAGGACCCACTCAACGTACAGCCGAAGGAGCGGATGGTGGCGCGAGTAGGGAACGCCAGGGAGGCCGTCTGAGAAGGACGCAGACACTTAGATTGCATTGGGACGCCCAGCTACAACCCGGCTACACCCACCTACCGCCCACCGACCTCGTGCATGTCCAGATGCATCGTGTTCCACGTTACGTTGTGTGCGGCCGCGAATGCGACAGCTGACAGGGCGCAGCCATCCTGCCAGCTTCCGCCCGGCTACTGTCCAGCTACTGCCAAGCTACCTCCCAGCTACCGCCCAGCTTCCGCCCACCTACCTTGTCCAAGTGCATCGCATTCCACATAACGTTGTGGGGGACCGTAAACGCGACGGCTGTGAGGGGCAGCCATCCTCCCAGCTACCGTCCAGCTTCCACCCAGCTGCCGACCAGCTACCTCCCAACTACCTCCCAACTACCGCCCACCTACCTCGTGCATATCCAAGTGCATCGTGTTCCATGCAACGTTGTGCGCGACCGCAAACGCGACGGCTGAGAGGGGTAGCCATCCGAGGGGGATGTCGAGTGAGAAGGTCGTGTCCAGTCCGAGGAGGATGAGGCTTCCGACGGCCACCTAAGAGGGATTGAGAGAGTGCGTGGGAAAGAGTGAGAGTGACAGATAGGGTGGGAGAGAGTGGGAGATGGTGAGAGAGAGAGTGAGAAGGTGAGGTCATGACTGAGCAGAATGAAGCTTCTGAAGGCCACCTGAGGGATTGAGAGAGTGAGTGGGAAAGAGTGAGAGTGAAAGATAGAGTGGGATAGTGGGAGATGGTGAGAGAGTGAGAAGGTGAGGTCATGACTGAGCAGGATGAGGCTTCTGACGGCCACCTATGTGAGCAAGAGATTGAGAGAGTGCATGAGATAAGGAGTGACAGAGAAAGCGACAGAGAGGGAGGGAGATTGAGAGGGGGGGAGGGAGAGGGAGAGACGGATATAGTGAGTGAGAGGGTGAGAAGGTGAGGTCATGACCGAGCAGAATGATGGTTCCGATGGCCACCTGAGAGGGATTGCGAGAGGGAGGGAGAGGGAGAGGGATTAGGAGATACAGTGGGAGAGAGAGTGGGAGATAGTGGGTGAGAGAAAGAAAGTGAGTGAGAGAGAGTGGGAAGGTGAGGTCACAACTGATGAGAGTGATGGTTCCGATGGCCACCTGAGAGGGATTGAGACAGGGAGGGAGAGGGAGAGGGAGTAGGAGATACAGTGGGAGAGAGAGTGGGAGATAGTGGGTGAGAGAAAGATAGTGAGTGAGAGAGTGGGAAGGCGAGGTCATGACCGAGCAGAATGATGGTTTCGATGGCCACCTGAGAGGGATTGAGAGAGTGAGGGAGAGGGAGAGGGAGTGAGAGATGGAGTGGGAGAGTGGGAGATAGTGAGTTATCGAGAAAGTGAGTGCGAGGTAGTGAGCTGCAGTCTGATCTGAATGATCGTTCAGACGGCCACCTGTTCAGAGAAAGACAGGAAGGGAACGGATGAGGGAGAGGGAGAACGAGTGAGAGGGAGTGAGAGGAGGAGCGAGATCAATATGTAGAGAGAGAGACTCGCGCATAGACGTGCCCTTTGCAAACACACACGCACCCACACACACGCGCCCACACCCACACACCCACACCCACACCCACACGCACGCACACA
>VFSX01000157.1:75000-120886 GCA_016618255.1 Chlamydomonas sp. UWO 241
TGCATGGCCCAGTCTCCCGTCGCCTACAGCATGTGCGTCAGCAAGGCGAGCATGCACACACACACACACACACACACACACGCACACACACGCACACACACAGATGCACACGCTTACCCCCCCCCCATTCACACACACACACACGCACACACGTGCACGACCCACTCTCCTGCCGCCCACAGCATATACACGCTTACCCCCCCCCCCCCCACACACACACCACTACACACAAGCCCCCCCCCTCCACACACACACACACACACACACACACACTTGTGCACGACCCACTCCCCCGTCGCCCACAGCCTGCACGTGCATACCCCTCTCACACACACACACACACCGCAGCCCCACGCCCCACACCCACATCTGTGCACGACCCACTCCCCCGTCACCCACAGCACGTCATCAGGGCGAGGCGCAGCGCCACACACGCACTCACGCTCACACATGCACACACGCACACACACACCACACACATACGCGACCACGCAAACACACACACACACACACACAAGCACACACAGACGACCCCCCCCACCACCACCACCACCATCACCCCACACACGCACACACGCCCCGCCACCCCCACCCCCACCCCACACACGCACACACACCTGTGCACGACCCACTCTCGCACACATACGCACGTGCATAACCCCCCTCCCCCCAAACACACACACACACGCATGCAACCCCCCACCTACACACACACACCTGTGCACGACCCACTCGCCCGTCGCCCACAGCATATACGTCAGTAGCGCCAGGCGCAGCGCTGGAGCGTCGTGCCAGCACCCCACCAGCGCAGCGCATGCCACCGCGGCTGCCGCAGATACGGCACGGGAGGCGGGCGTCTGGCGGGCATAGGCGATGCCTGCCGCTGGTGCGGTGGTGGTGGGCTGCGCGTGGTGGGCGGCGCTGCCGGTGGTGCTGGTGCTGCTGCTGCTGCTGCCGGCCGCTGCTGCTGGTGCCGGCCCGCTGGCGCCTGCCTCCACGCTGCATGGGGGGATGCATGGGGGAGGGTGTGTGGCGGGCAAGCGTGGTGATGCATGGCGTGCCACGCATGCCTGCATGGCTGCATCTCCCTCGATAGAATCGCATTGGTCGGGTGCCGCTCTCACCCCGCTCCCGCCACGCCTTCCACCTCAGCAGCAGCGCGACTGCTGTCCGTCGCGGTCGCAGAGACGCGCACGCTGGTCCACGGCACGCGACGGAGTTGTGCGCAGACGGAACACTTCCGAGGACCCACAATGCATCCCACCGATGAGTGCCCACAACGCAGTGGCGTCAACAGAGGGAGGCCGGGCATGGTTGCGCGCGTTCTTGATGGCAGTGACTCCGTTGGAGCGTTTGCTTTGTGGTCGGGAGAGGTGTGAGGGTCACACGAAACCAACTGTTTCGACAGCTCGAACCCCTGCAATCCCCCAACTCAACTTGTGCATGATCAAGCCATAAAAATAAAAAATTGTTCTGACATCTATGCAAAGTCGGCGCTGCCACAGCTGTCACTCTAGCTCAATCTCAAATGGGCGTGTTACAAAAACGGGCCACGATTACAACGCGCGCATCATGCGTGGATCTCTGCGCATGTATCTTTCTGTGGGTCATGTGTGTTATGTGAGGAGCGGAGCCCAGCAGCCACCTTTTCGCGAGTGCGAGCCTGTGCCGAGCGCGTGCCTGTGCCTGCTGAGCACAGCTGCCTAACGCGCGCTCGAGGGGAGCAGCATTTGATGATGAGAGTTTTACAATCCACTTCTGGCGGTCACACGTACGGTTCCAAAGCTCCAGTGGGACTTAGAGAAACAAGGCTCAAGGCCCACAAAAGGTCAAGCTACAAGTAGCCCACGGTAACGCCATCCACACTTGGTGGCGGGCGCCAAGCAAGCAGCACCACTGTGCAGGCTGCACACCCAGCCCCTCAAATGGCCAGAGGGCGGACCCAAGGTATAAAACCATGAAGGGACCAAAAAGCCCTCCCCCAGACCACCGGAAGCGGGGCTAGTAGCACACCCGCCGCAGCACTCTACTCAGCGACCACACCGCACCCGCCACCGCACGCGTGTGGCGCCACCTCCCCTTCAACACACCTCCAGAGGGGATGCCATCTAGCAAACAGGTGCAGCCACCCGCTCGCCGTCAACCACGAGGCGCGCGCGGTGGAACTGCGCCCGCTTGGCGGCGAGGAAAGCGGGCCACAGCGCCTGGTGCTGTGCCTCCTCGCGGTCACTGAGGACGTCAAAGACTGCAGTCGAGTCCACGCAGCGGCGCAGCTCGTGGCGCCAGCGCACGACAGTGTCGGCCACGGCGTCAGACGCCACGGTGAAGAGCACACGCAGCACACCGCCCCCGCGTGGCTCCACGCCGATGCCCCCGACGGCAGGCTTGGCGTTAAGGAGCGACGCGGACACGACGCCACCATCAGCCGGCTCCCGCCGGCCGGTGCCGCCGTAGAGGAAGCGCACGACATCCGTAGCCAGGCGGACGGGCAGGCATTGCTGTGGCTTCCGCAGCTGCTGATTCTGCTGCTACTGCTTTCGCTGCCTTTACTGCTTCTGCACGCTGCTGCTGCTTCTGCTGCCTGCTGCCTGCTTCGCCTTCTGCTTCTGCGTCTGCTGCCACTGCCGCTGCTGCAGCAATTTCTCAGCCGGGGGCACTGCCGCTGCTCCTGCTTTCTGAAACGTGCCGAGGGCATCGCCGCAACTCTGCCGCTGCGTCTGCCCGCCTCCGTTCCCGTTGCCGCCAGGTGATCAAGGTTTTGCATCCACTGAACATCACCAAACACCGTCCCTACCACATTTGCAACGCCTGAGGCGGCGCGCCAGCCTACCAGAGAGTCAAAAGAAGGAAGTCCCCCCCTCCCCCCGCCACTATCCGCCACCGCTGCTGCTCCTGCTGCCGCTGCTCTACCACTCCAACTCCTTAGGTGTGCACGCGAAGGCGGGCATAACGCCTGAAGCGATCAGGGGTGCGCCTCAGGCATGGTCGGCGCCTGGGGCGCTCGTTGTCGCGCCTGAGGCAATTCGGATAAAGCCTAAACGACGCCTGGGGCGAACAGGGGTGCAAGTCAGGCGGCGCCTTGGGCGGGAGGAGCGCCTGGGGCGCCGCCTGATCCGCGCAAGTGAAGGCGCCGCCTGAGGCGCCGCCTTGGGCTTTGGGAATGTGGTTGGGCTTCCACAATCCCAACTCCTGAGGTGCGCACGCGAAGGCGGGCATACCGCCAGAAACGGTCGGTGGTGCGCCTCAGGCGGTGGAGGGCGAGTAAAGCGGACGGGGTGACGCCGAAGGCGGCGCCTCAGGCGATCGGGGCTGCGCGTCAGGCTGCGCCTCAGGCGGTGGGAGCGCCTGGGGCGCCGCCTGATCGCGCCGCCTCAGGCGCAAGTGAAGGCTCCGCCTGAGGCGCCGCCTCGGGCGTTGGGAATGTGATAGGGCTGCCGCCGCTGCTCCCGCTGCCACTGCCGCTGCTGCTGCCGCTGCTGCCGCTGCATCAAGGCCCGCCCGCCTTGCCCTCCTCGGCTCCGTCCTTGAGCTTGCGCCACTCCTGCATGCAGCAGCGCAGGACGTGCGTTTCACACATATTGCTCAGGTGGCTTACGGCTTGAGGGCAACAGGAGAATCCTGTGTATGCTGGTTGAAATCCCAGTAAGAAACCTGTCAACACTTACTTCAATTGATTGGCAATGAACCTGCCTCGCGTTGCTGTGTCCCCACATGCGCTCACTTACTTCAACAAGCGTTTGCTGCCGCTGCGGGAGGGGACCTGGTGGCGCGCTCACGCTCTTTACAGAGTAGGGGGTCCCTACCACCAACAGCAAGCCATCTCATGAAGGTGCTCGGGTCATACGCGCCGAGCACGGTCGTATGCGCCTCTGCAGGTGTCCCTGACTGCAACATCCACCATCATACATATCGTAGCCAGCCAGACTCGGCCAGGTGTCGGACCTAGCGCTAGCGGCATACGTTGTATACAAGCACAGCTAGGGGCGTCACACCGACTGTGAAATCCATCATCATCATCATCATCATCATTAGCAGCAGCAGCAGCAGCATGGGAGGTGGCTGAGTGGGCCAGCATCACCATGGCGCATTGCTTCGCGTGTCAACACATGCAAGTGAGTTGAGCAAACGAAAGAGAGGAAGAGAGAGAAAGAGAGAGAGAGAGAGACAGAGAGAGAGAGATAAAAGGCGAGCGAGCGAGAAAGAGAGAGAGAGAGTGAGAGAGAGAGAGAGAGGGGGAGCGAGAGATCACAACTCAGACGCGCCCACCTGAATGCTGCAGTAGGCGAGACCAACGCAAAGCAACACATAGAGGGCGTCCTGGCCGGGAGAAGGGTCCGCGCTGGTCACGTCTGCGTGTGTGTGTGTGTTTGTGTGCGTTCGTGCGTGTGTGTGTGTGTGTGTGCGTTCGTGTGTGTGTGTGTGTGTGTGTGTGTGTGTGTGTGCGTGTGTGTGTGTGTGTGCGCGCGTGTGTGTGCGTACGTGTGTGTGTGCGCGTGCGTGTAGACGAGTGTGTGTGGGGGTCCGGGAGGTCAAGCACGCCCCTGCAGTTGTGCTGTGTTGATCTCAGGCCGTGTGAAATGCTGTCTAAACTGTAGTTAGGGATGAGGTCACCTGATACCAGGACCACAGACAAGACGGCCAACAGGTGCATAGCAGCGTGTAGAACAGCGCAGTGGGGTGGGAAGGAGGTCTGGCACGCCCCCTCCAGTGGTGTTGTGTTGATCTTAGGCTGTGTTAGATGCTGCTGTGCCATGTTGCTCTTAGGCTGTGTTAATTGCTGCTTAAACTGTAGCTGTGGATGTGGTTACCTGATACCAGGACCACGGACAAGACTGCCAGCAGGTACATACCAGCGTGGAGAACAGCGTGGGGGTAGGCAGGAGGTCCGGGGGGTCGAGCCCTTCAGTGGTGCGGTGTAGCTCTTAGGCTGTGTTAACTGCTGCTTAAACTGTTGTTACGAATTCGATTACCTGCTACCAGGACCACGCCGAGCCACGCCAAAAGGTACAGCAGCGTGTAGAACAGCGTGGGGGTGGGCGGGAGGTCTGGGATGTCACGCACAGCCCTCCAGTGGTGCCGTGTTGATCTTAGGTTGTGTTGAATGCTGTTTAAACTGTAGCTATGGATGTGGTGACCTGCTGCCAGCACCACGGACGAGACGGCCAAAAGGTACACCAGCGATAAGAACAGCGCGGGGGGTTGGATGGCAGGTCGGGCACGCCCCTTCCAGTGATGGCGTTTTGATCTTAGGCTGTGTTAAATGCTGCTTAAATTGTAGCTATGGATGTGGTGACCTGCTACCAGCACCACGGACGAGACGGCCAAAAGGTACACCAGCGATAGGAACAGCGCGGGGGGTCGGATGGGAGGTCGGGCACGCCCCCTCCAGTGATGGCGTTTTGATCCTATGCTGTCTCAAGTGTTGTCGAAACTGTGGATGTGGTGAACACCAGGACTGATACCAGGACCACAGAAGGATCAGCAGCGTGTAGAGCAGCGTGGGCGTGGGCGGGAGGTCTAGCACGCCCCTCCAGTGATGGCGTTTCGATCCTAGGCTGTGTTAAATGTTGTCGAAACTGTGGACGAGGTCACCTGATACCAGGACCACGAATGAGACGGCCAAAAGGAAAAAAAAACAGCGTGTAGCAGAGTGCAGGGGTGGGCGGGAGGTCTGGGAGGTCAGGCCCTCCAGTGGTGCCGTGTTGATCTTAGGTTGTGTTGAATGCTGTTTAAACTGTAGTTAGGGACGTGTTAACCTAATATCAGGACCACGAGACGAGACGGCCAGAAGGTTCAACAGCGTGTGGAACAGCGTGGGGGGTGGGCGGGAGGTCTGGCACGCCCCTCCAGTGATGGCATTTTGATCTTAGGGTGTATTATATGCTGTTTAAACTGTAGCTATGGATACGGTCACTTGATATTAGGACCAGACCAACCCACGCCAATAGGTAGAACAGCGTGTAAAACAGCGTGTGTGTGTGTGGGGGGGGGGGGGGGCGCAAGGTCTGGCACGCCCCTCCAGTGGCGCCGTGTTGCTCTTGGGCTGCATTGCCTGCTGATTAAACTGTAGTTACGAATTCGATCACCTGCTACCAGCACTACGCCAACCCACGCGAAAAGGTACATACTAGCGTGTAGAACAGCGTGGGGGTGGGCGGGAGGTCTAGGGGGTCGGGCAAGCTCCTCCCAGTGATGGCGTTTTGATCTTAGGCTGTGTAAAATTGTCTAAAATGTGGCTGTGGTTGCCTGCTACCAGGTCAACGCCAAAAGGTACAGCAGCGTGAAGAACAAGGTAGGGGTGGGCGGGAGGTCTGGGAGGTCTGGCACGCCCCCTCTAGTGATGACGTGTTGATCCCAGGCTGTAGTAACTGCTGTTTAAACGGTAGTTACGAATTCGACTACCTGCTACCAGGACGACAACGACCCACGCGAAAAGGTACAGCAGCGTGTAGAACAGCGTGGGGGTGGGCGGGAGGTCTGGCAGGTCTGGTGCGGCGGCTCCCCTCCGTCCTGGTGATCCTTCGGAGACGCCCTCACAGTCCTCTCCACCGTCCGCGCCGTCGCCGCTGCTGCTGGTGCCGCTCGGTGGTGCGTCTTTTTTGGTAGCGTACAGTGTCTGCACGTGCGTGCGCGCGTGTGTGCGTGCATGTGTGTGTGTGTGTGTGTGTGTGTGTGTGTGTGCGTTTATGTGTGTGTGTGTGTGGGGGGAGAGACAGATGGAGGGAGGGAGGTCTGAAGAGGGAGAGGCCGGCTCAGATTGATCGCCCCCGGGAGATGCTACCGCCATGGAGCAACCTCTTGGCGGCAAACTGTGTCTGCACTCACGTGCGTGTGCATGCGTGTGCATGCGTGTGCGTGTGTGTGTGTGTGTGACAGGCGGAGGGAGGGAGGTGTGAAGAGGGCTCAGATCGGGTCGCCCCCGGCTGACGCTACCGCGGTGGAGTGTTCTTTTGGTGGCATACAGTGCCTGCACTCACGTGCGTGTGTATACAGTAACACTAACAGTAACAGTAAAAGTAACACGGGGTTTCCAGCTAAGCAGGCTACTCTTCTACTAGAGACACCCGCCGATACTCCAGCATACTTCAGTAGTAGAGTACCGCCGGCTCCCGGTCGATAGACTACCGCTCCCGCCGGCTAGACTACCCCAAACAGCGGTCTCTGAGAGACATGTCTGGCAAGGAGCATATAGGAGAGGACCCTCCTAAGGGTCACAGTAGTGGCCTTGTGGCCAGTCAAGCCGGCAGAGCCGACTGGCGCTGACTGGAACGGTCCCCGCCTGGCAGTGCATGGCTGTCCAGCTCTCGTTTGCATGGGGCTCAGCCGGCGCCCCATGCCTCATGCATGGCCAGGTCCCACCCTCCAGGGGTGCATGGACGACAGAGTTGTCATGGAGGCTGCCTGAAGACCTTCCAACGCCAGTCACCGGCAGACGAGCGACCCCGAGGATGAGCGCGGTGACGAACGCTGCGATTGGTGAAGCGGATTTACTCTGTGTTGCCTCGGCGGTCGCCACCGCTGAAGCCGTGATGGTAGCCCGCCTCCACGGGCAGCCATCTTGACCAATGTCCAGCATGCATTGACGGGCGCCAGCTCCTCCGCTCGTCGATCAACTCGTCGAGATCGGTGCCGCATGGCGTCCTGCATGGGGGGAGGATAAGGGCCGTCTCCCAGCACGGGCCGCGGCAGCGCCGCGGCTACTCGCCAAGCCATGGCAGCGCCGGGCAAGCTGCTCCTGAAGTGTTCCACCGAGGGGCAGTCTAGCAGGAGCCGGGCCAGCCGTATTTTACCCCGCTCGTCAGCGGCACGGAGATCCTCGTCACCAGCAGCGCCGCATTGCTGGATCCAGGGCTCGGCGACGAGAACGCGCCTCCGTTAATCGAGCCCCGTGTGTATGCGTGGCATATTATGTGTAGGAGCAAGGACGAGGGCGAGGGCGGGAGGGCGCGGGGGCGGGAGGGCGGGGGGGCGGGGGCGGGGGGGCGGGCGGGGGGGGGCGGGGGGGCGGGGGCGGGGGGCGGGGCGGGGGCGGGGGGGCGGGGGGCGGGGGGCGGGGGGCGGGGGGGCGGGGGGCGGGGGGGCGGGGGGGCGGGAGGGCGGGAGCGCGAGGGCGAGGGAGCGCGCGAGGGCGAGGGAGCGAGGGGGCGAGCGATCGAGCGATCGAGCGATCGAGAGAGCGAGCGAGAGACCGGGAGAGCGGGAGAGCGAGAGGGCGCAAGAGCGGGGGAGAGCAAGAAAGCGGGAAAGCGGGAGAGTGCGAGGGGGCGAGCAAGCGAGAGAGCGCGCGAGCAAGCGAGAGAGCGGGAGCGAAAGGCACATGCCAGCTTGAAGAAGAGTGACTTGGATCGCTTCGAAGCTGTTTCCTCTTCTTAGTCCGCACGCACTCCTTTCCACACCACTGAATAGAGTTGTAGACCACAGACGGGTGGTGTGGCTAGGGAACCACACCCCTGCTGACCCTACCCCTCCAACCACCACTGCCAAGGGCCCTACTCGGCGAATCCCAGCATGGGAAACAGTGACTTGGATCGCTTCGCAGCGGAAGCCTCTTCCGAGTCCGCACACACCTATCCCCGCACACCACTAGATGGAGTGTTTTTACCAGAGAAGGCCCCTTGCGCGGCGCGGTTTGGGGCCCACACCCCTGCTGACCCTACCCCTCCAACCATCACTGCTAGGGGCCCTACTCGACAATTCTCACCTTGAAAAACAGTGACTTGGGTCGCTCCGCAGCCGTCTCCTCCTCCCAGCCACGTCTCTCCTCAAATACCACAGCCTTAGAGAAGGCCGCTTGCAGTGGTGCGGCTTGGGGACCGCACCACCCTACCTCTCCAGCTGTCACACTTTAGCACCTCCACACAATTCCCACCTTGAAAAACAGTGACGTGCATCGTTCCATAGCAGTCTCCTCCTCCCAGCCACCTCTCGCATCAAATACTGCAGCCCCAGAGAAGGCACCTTGCGTGACACAGTTTAAGAACCGCACCACCGCTGACACTAGCCGGAACTATCACTTCTTCTCCACTTCACACCTTCCAATACAACTTGAACTTGGATCGCTCCGCAGCGGTCTTCACTTCACAGCCACCTCTCGCATCAAACACCACAGCCCTACTGGAGAAGGCCCCTGTGGTGGCGCGGCTTGGGAACCGCACCACCCCTACCCCACAAGCCGACACTCCCACACTTTCACACAACCACACTTCCACACATTCCACACCTTGAAAAAGAGTGACTTGTATCGCTTAGCAGCCATCTCCTCCTCTCAGTCCGGCCCTTCTCTCCCCATACTTTACCAAAACTCTGGAGCAATAAATTGCCCCCCCCCCTCCTAGATTCCAGCATGTGTTCCATTTCCGACTTGGATCGCTTCGCAGCAGTTTTTCCTTCTCACACTTCCACACACCCGCACTTCCACAAATTCCATACCTTGAAAAACAGTGACTTGGAACGCTTTGCAGCCGTCTCCTCCTCCCAGTCCGCCAGAGACTGTCTGTCTGCTGCCAGCTGGTCACGCACCTGTGTGTGTGTGTGTGCGTGTGTGTGTGTGTGTCTGCTGCCAGCTGGTCATGCACCTGTTTGTGTGTGTGTGCGCGTGTGTGTGTGTGTGTGTGTGTCTGCTGTCAGCTGGTCACGCACCTGTGTGTTTGCGTGTGTGTTTGTGTGTATGTGTGTGTGCGCACGTGTGTGTGTGTGCGCACGTGTGTGTGTGTGTGTGTGTGTGTGAGTGAGGATGGTGAGTGAAGGCGGTCGAAACGCCTCGGGCGGTGGGGTGTGCACCTCAGGCGGTGGTGGGCGACTGACGCGGTTGGGGTGCGCCTCAGGCGGTCTCGGAGCGCCTGAGGTGACGCCTGATCCGCGCAAGTGAAGGCATCGCCTGAGGTGCCACTCCAGACCCGACCACATTCCCAAAGCCTGAGACGGCGCCTCAGGCGGCGCATTCGATTGCGCGGATCAGGCGGCGCGTCAGGCGCGCCGACCGCGCTAGGCGTCATCCCGACCGCCTCAGGTGCCACCCTGACCTCCTCAGGCGCCTATCACCGCCTGAGGCGCACCCCTGACCACCTCAGGCGTTACGGCTGCATCCACTTGCGCGGATCAGACGATGGGGTTGTGGTAGGGAGGCGGTGGGGTTATGGTAGGGCTTTCAACGTCACCTCCAAAGACCTTACTCAGTACTGGGTCCCTGAAAAAGGTGGGACGGTCCCAGACAGTCTGTCCCTCGGGCCTCCCCAGTGGCCTATTTGGTGGGGCAGCGAGTGGCCCACATCTCCTAGAATTTGCAATTGAACAGGGAAGTGTCATCACATGCACCGCCTGAACCTCGTCTCCTAGCAGCTCCTAAAGCTCTAAAAATTTCAACTCAACCTCCACAGATCTCACTCAGTGCTGGGTCCCTGAGAAAGATGAGGACAGTCCCAGACAGTCTGTCCCTCGGGCCTCCCCAGTGGCCTATTTGGTGGGGCAGCGAGTGGCCCACATCTCCTAGAATTTGCAATTGAACAGGGAAGTGTCATCACATGCACCGCCTGAACCTCGTCTCCTAGCAGCTCCTAAGGCTCTAAAACTTTCAACTCAACCTCCACAGATCTCACTCAGTGCTGGGTCCCTGAGAAAGATGAGGACAGTCCCAGACAGTCTGTCCCTCGGGTCTTTCCAGGTGGCCTACTTGCTTTGGCTGTGAGTGGTCCACATCTACTAGAATTCGATTTTGAATAGCAAAGTGGTACACATGGCCTTTGCGGACCCCCCCCCCCTTGGCAAAGTAGGGAATCAAATATCAATCGTCGGAAACCGCAATTGTGGCCGTCAAAACAACTGAAATAGACAAAAAAAGAGCCCTGCAATTGGATGGAAAACAACTTTGCCCCCCCCCCCTGCCCCCCCCCACCCCCCCCGAGAAGGCAAGCAATGTGGACGGTCACACGCACCCCACCGCCTGAACCTCGTCTTCTAGCTCTTGGTACTATGACACTTTCAGCTTCCAACTGTTAACTCAACCTCCACAGATCTCACTCAGTGCTGGGTCCCTGAAAAAGGTGGAGACGGTCCCAGCCAGTCTGTCCCTCGGGCCTTTCCAGGTGGCCTATTTGGCTGGGCAGTGAGTGGCCCACATCTCCTAGAATTTGCATTTGAATAGCAACGTTTCAATACACGCACCCACCGCCTGTACCTCGCCACCTAGCAGCTCCTGGGGCTCTTGACACTTTGAACTTAACCTCCACAGATCTCACTAAGTACTGGGTCCCTGAAAAAGGTGGGGACGGTTCCAGACGGCTGTCCTCGGGGCCTTTCCAGGTGGCCTATTTGGTGGGGCAGCGAGTGGTCCACATCTCCTGGTATTCGCATTTGAATAGCAAAATGTCAATACACGCACGCACAAGCCTGAGCCTTGTCTTCTAGCAGCTCCTGGGGCTCTGATATTTAAAATCAACCTCCACAGATCTCACTCAGTACCACAGTCCCCATACCTTTTCCCTCTTCACTGGAAAATCCCACTGTTGCACCTCCCCCGCGGCCGAACATCTAGCGCACTCCCTCCTCCACCCCTCGACCTGCCCCCGAGTGCGCTGCGTAGCTGACATCCTTGGCTATCATGGGTCCGAGCTAGGGGGCTGGGCGTGGCGCGCTGAGCGTGCGGGGGCGTCTGGCGAATGACTGTTGTCAGACCAAATTTGAAGATGCCCGCCCGGCCCCCCGTACCGCCTCCCGGCCCTCCTAGAGGCTTCGCAATTACCCCATGGGCATAGAAGCAGCCGATCCTAGGAGCTGCGGGGCTTCGGCGTCGCGGATCGCCGAGCTGCGAACTGAGCATCGCGAGTGTCGTGCCCATCCCATGCAGCAGCAGGGAGGTGCGCATGTGTTCCCCAGGCCTTCGGTTTGCCATAGACATGATCTAGGGCGCGATTGGAGGTGGTGAGGGCGCACCAGTGAGTAGCTTGTGGCATGGTGCTGATCTCAGGCAGCATGCGCGCAACAACAGCTATACAAAAGCAGCCATAACTCCCTCCACACTCAATGGATCTCTACGATTCGACGTGCGTTGGAAAGCTGGGATCTAGATCTTACTAGTGGGGCTTCTAATCGCACCATGCGTGCAATGCATGAGCACATCTAACAGCATGCATGGGCCTTGCAAGGCGCATGCGGGCGCACCGCAAACCGCCAAACCCAAGGTCGCCGCTTTGAGCATGGCTTCAATATATGTCGACTAGAACGCCTGCCAGTTTTCTCACGATTTCAGAATGGTTGAGGCCTCCCTGAGTGGCGTGACGTTGAAGCCTGTTTGGGCCCCAGTTCACTCCCACAGCGTGCCTGGCCGCCCCCAGCCGGCAATTTACACTGCCAGCATGTGCCACACGTCCGTGGGCGTGATGCGGACGTCGGGGAATGCGTGGAGGGCGCTTCAGATCGCGGAAATGTCGAAAAATGTCCACACTTTCAACACCCCCGCAAAATCGCAAACTTCAAATGTTAAGGTCGCCCGCGATGCCCGTAGCACAATTACACCCCAGGAACACGCGGTTTCAATTTCGTCGATTTTCATTATGGTTACGAAGGTCCCCCTTGGCTCGGCCCCCGCCAGCAGTGCCGACATGTTCAGGGGCCATTTCACTCCCAAGGCGCGCCTGCACGCCCCGTCACCGCCCCCACCCGGCAGTACCCGATGCCAGCATGCATAACACGTCCCTCTGCGCGGGGGGGGACGTCGGTAACGGCCGCAGCGCGCTGCAAAACGGGAAACTGTCCACACCACATGCCCGTAGCAAATCTACACCCCATGAATATACATTTTCGGTTTCGTCGATTTTAATTATGGTTAAGATGTTCGGCGAGGGTTTGGGGCCTCAAGGAAAATGTATGGGGACTGTGACTCAGTACTGGGTCCCTGAAAAAAGTGGGGACCGTCCCAGGGGCTGTCCCTCGGGGCCTTTCCAGTCTGTTTGGCTTGGCAGTGACTGGCCCACATCTCCTAGAATTTTCATTTAAAGAGCAAAGTGTCATAACAAGAACCCACAAGCCGGTACCTCGTCTCGCAGCAGCCCCTGGGGCTCTTGAAACTTTGAATTTCAACCTCCCCAGATCACACTCAGTACCGTAGTACCGCTTTGCCTTGCCGATAAAATAATTCGGAAAACGTCGCGGCAAGGTCGATTTCTAAAGAATATTGCCGAAAAAGTCAAAAAACGCCAAAAGTGACGTCAAAACGGGAAACAATCGAGAAAAAATCCCGCGGCAAGGCACCAAATTTCTAAACCATGACCCCCTGTATAAAAGTGGCGGCAAGACAAAGCGGTACTACGGTAATGGGTCCCTGACAAAGGTCCTGGACAGCTGTGTCCCTCGCGCCTTTCCGGTGGTCTATTTGGTTTGGGATGGAGTGGTCCACGTCTCCTAGAATTCGAATTTGAACAGCAAAGTGTCACAACACGCACGCACCCAAGCCTGTACCTCGTCATCTAGCAGCTCCTGGGACTATGAAACTTTGAACTTAACCTCCACATATCTCACTCAGTACTGGGCCTCTGAAAGAGGTGGGGACAGTCCCAGGCAGCTATCCCTCAAGGCCTTTCCAGGTGGTTTCATTGGTTTGGCAGTGAGTGGTCCACATCTCCTAGAATTTGAATTTGAATAGCAAAGTGTCATAAAACACA
Organism: Chlamydomonas sp. UWO 241; assembly: GCA_016618255.1. Classification (NCBI taxonomy): domain Eukaryota; kingdom Viridiplantae; phylum Chlorophyta; class Chlorophyceae; order Chlamydomonadales; family Chlamydomonadaceae; genus Chlamydomonas; species Chlamydomonas priscui. The sequence goes on from VFSX01000157.1 coordinate 88,656, forward strand.
CCCACCGCCTGAACCTCATCTTCTAGCTCCTGGAACTTGCTCATTGTGTCTGCCTGTGTGTGTGTGGGGGGGGGGCATGGGGGGTGTGTGGATGTGGCGTGGGCGTGGGTGGGTGGGTGGGTGGGGTGGGTGGGTGGGTGGGTGGGGGTGGGGGTGGGGGTGTGCGCATGCGTGTGCGTGCGTGCATGCATGCGTGCGTGCGTGTGTGTGTGTGTGTGTGTGTGCATGTGTGTGTGTGCGTCCGTGCGTGCGTGAAAGCATGTACGCAAACAACCCGCCCTCCACGACCGTGTCGTCCTGTGACGTCCACACCCATGCCGTCCACACCCGTGTCGTCCACAGTCGTGTGTGTGTGTGTGTGTGTGTGTGTGTGTGTGAGCATGTGCCCTCCACACCCGTGCCATCCACACCCGTGACGTCCACACCCGTGACGTCCACACCCGTGACGTCCACACCCGTGACGTCCACACTTACCAGGCTCATGTTGGACGCCAGCTCAGTTCGCATCTTGTCCAACTCAATCTCCTGTGCGCGTGATTTGGGAGTAAATGAGTTTTTATAAGGGTTTGGGTCGTCGAGGTGTTGGGGGTTTGGGGGTCGAGGGTTTTAGTTGTCTTAGGGCTAAGGCTTGGCTGAGGCTTGGCAGTGTTTTGGGGAGTTGGTGGCGCCAGCTCGGGTACGCATCGTGTCTCGCTCAATCTCCCGTGCGCATGACGTGGGTGTACAGCAAGGGGGGGGCAGAAGACACAAGAAATGGAAAACAAGCTGGAATCTTGTCTCCTTGCTGTGAATGTTCCAAAACCATCGGAACGTGGTGTACAGGGTTGTTTTGGGGCTTGGGCTTGCCTAGGTTCTGGGTTGTCTAGGTTTTGGGTGTGGGGGTCTTGCTAGGGTGTGGGTTGTTTCAGAGCTTAGGGTTGGCAAGGGCTTGGGTCTTTTTTTATGGGTTTTTTAGGGTATGGGGTTATCTATGGGTTGTCCAAGTGTTGCGTGGTTGGGGGTCTAGGGTTTGGGGTTGTGTCTAGGGTTTGGGTGTTTGCACAGCGACATTCACACCCCTTTTTTGTTCAATTAGGGTGGGGGCGCGCACAGTTTATCTCCCTGCAAAATAGATACATGGTCGTGTAGCCACCATCAAGGCGCTTCTTTGAGCTGCCTTGGGCGGTCGTGCGGTGGCCGGAGGCGGACAAACGAGGGCGACTAGTGTGGAGGCATGTGCTGGAATGTACCTCGAAGGCCCTCCACGTCATCCCTGCGTAGTTTGCAGGTCCCAGGGGTCACCGCGGGTGTCGTGGCTGGCCTGAGGCGCGTCACTACTGCGGCGCATGGGGTGCTGGACCTCGCCATCGTAGACCCCATGTGCGTGCCACAGAGGGGAGAAACTGCCCACGGATAGCGGATACATCCGTATCCGTCTGTTGTATCCGACGGATAACGGATATATCCTTGGATATAACTCCCTGTCCGTGATCCCCCCCCCCCCTGGCGCGCGCCATGGGGAGGCGAACGATCCGCTATTCGTGATCCGTGGAGCTCTGGACGGATAACGGAATATCCTTGAGGGCAACACCTATGCGTCATCCGCGACGCCCTGCCAACCCTGAAGCCTCCCCATGCAGGAGCAGGCTATCCGCTATCCGTGATCCGTGGGTGCCTTCGGCGGATGACGGATGTATCCCTGGCGGCAACACCTGATCCGTCATCCGCGATGCCCTGCCGACCCTGCCGCCTCCTCCCCAAGCACGGTATCCGCTATGCGTGATCCGTGGCCTGCATCCACGGATCACGGATAGCGGATAGCCTGCTTCTGCTGGAGGTGCCAGGGGGGGCGTTCCGGATGAAGGATATATCCGTGTAACAACACCCTATCCGTCATCCGCGAAGCCCTGCCGACCCTGACGCCCCCCCATGCAGGAGCAGGCTATCCGCTATCCGTGATCCGTGGGTGCATGGGCGAATGACGGATATATCCTTGGCGGCAACACCTGATCCGTCATCCGCGATGCCCTGTCGAACCTGGCGCCCCCTTCCCAAGCACGGTATCCGCTATCCGTGATCCGTGGCCTGCATCCACGGATCACGGATAGCGGATAGCCTGCTTCTGCAGGCGAAGGCGCCAGGGTCGGTTGCGGATGACGGTTATATCCGTGACGGCAACACCCTATCAGTCATCCGCAACGCCCTGACCTTGGCGCCTCCTCATGCAGGCTATCCGTTATCCGTGATCCGTGGGTGCCGTGGGCGGGTGACGGATAAACCTTAGACGACGGATAACGGATACGACCCACAGATACGGATATATCCGTCATCTGTGGGCAGTGTCTGACAGAGGGCCGAAGACACGACCAAAGCCTGGCAAGCGTTACTAGGGACACCTAAATGGTGCTCGGGGTCGCGGGGAAGCGCCGTCGCAGCGTCTAGGGGTACTTTGGTGCTCACAGGCAGTGGCCAGGCAGAAAATTACATCCGCACCCGAGGCTGCGCGCACCCAACGCCGCTAGCCAACGCCTCTATTACATGTGTCTCCATGTTAGTCCGCATGCGTATGGCAGGGAGAAGGTGTTTCCGGCCCGGGGGCGGGCAAACCAGTGCTGACGAGGCATGCCCTGGCTCCCTGGCGCCCTCCCCCCAGCATGTCTATGCGGAATAACATGGAGACGACCTATTCAGGACCATGCGCGGCCCTAAGGTTGGCGGAGATAGGGGCTTCGACAATTTGGACATTCGTGTGGGGGTCAATGTCGCTGTGTGTTTGGGGATCTAGGGTTTGAGCTGTTGTAGGGCTTAGGCTTGGCAGTGCTTTTGGGGGTTGAGGGCGCCAGCTCTGTCCGCATTTTGTGTAGCTCAATCTCCTGTGCGCATGATTTGGGTGTAAAGGGTGTCCGGGGGGGGCTATGGGGTGTTCTGGTGGTCTAGGGTTTCAGTCTTTTTAGGGCAAAGGGCTGGCCATTTTTTTTTGTTTTTTTAGGGTTGAGGGGGGCGCCAGCTCGGTGCGCATCTTGTCTAGCTCAATCTCCTGTACACATGATGTGGGAGGAAAGGGTGTCTGGGGGGGGTGGGGCTATGGTTGGGGTGTTCTGGTGGTCTAGGGTTTCAGTGGTTTTAGGGCATAGGGCTGGCCAGGGCTTTGGGTGTTTTTGTTTAGGGTTGAGGGGGCGCCAGCTCGGTGCGCATCATGTCTAGCTCAATATCCTGTGCGCATGATTGGGGTTCAGGGGCCCTGGAACAGTGGTGTTTTTCAGGAAACAGATAATCAGTTGTGTCCTTGGCGCCCCCGCATCCCCTGCAGCCCCCGCTGCGGCTGAGAACCAGAAAATTCGGGTAGAACCATGGGGGCGACACGCGAAAAAAACACTATGATTCCTGAAGGTACCACTGCAGAGAGTGTCTTGTTTGCGCACGCAACAGTGGAGGCCAAAGCAACCCCGCAAGCAGGCCATGCTCCGCGGGAACGCGGCCAATTTACGTTTTGAAAATCGACCGTGTTGCATTTTTCGGCGTGAAATTCTCGCGAGTTGCCGCAGCAGTTTCCCCTTGAGTTTTCCAGTTTGCCCCCCCCCCCCCCCGGCGTGGGCTGCGTGGGCTGCATGGGCACTCAGTGATTTCCTTTTGGGCTCTACACAGCCATTTGGCTGTATTCCGGCTGAACTTTGACCTTGCACACAGCTCAGCTCATTCAGTGGATTGTCAGGTGAACCCGCCAGAGAGAGCTCGTCCAGTGATTCCCCTGTGAGCCGTATACCGCTCCGGGCCGGATTTCCCATTTTGCAGAAAACCACGACACGCTTTGTGGGAGAGGGCGTGGAGGGATGCGTTGGAAAGGTATCGCCTAGAGCAGCACAATGGCACGCGTTGCGTGAACGCCCGCTATGTATTGCGCCTGGTATGGGCAGTCAAAGTTGCTGGAGCCGGGAAATAAATGACTACTAAAATCCTTCCCAGGGGACACAAAAGATCTGTATATGCGGACAAACGGTCAACGGGAGGTCAACGGCCAACGTGGTCGGAGAAAAATCCGGCTGTGGGAGAATTAATTAAAACTCCTGATAAGGAAAACACTGGGGGCGCTACGGACATCACTGCTCGGCAGTCTGTGGCAGGGTTGCATGGGACGTTATTTGAACTGGGGTACGGTACCACGTCCCGCATCCTGACAGTACGCTGGGGTGCGTACTGCAGGACGCGATCGGCGGCAGCACCAGACGCCTTTACTTACAGTAACAGTAACACGGGGTTTCCAGCTAAGCAGGCTACTCTTCCTTGCCACACAGAAACGGCCACGGCCATACCTTCCTGGCTGCTTCACCGATTCGGACGATTTGGCATGTGCTGGAGAGCTTATAACAAGGGCTTTCTAAGGGACTGCTTGGGTCGCCAATCCATTGAGGAGCGACGGAGTTGTGTGTGCCGGGGTGTGGGCACATAGTCGCTCGCGCCACACTCTCGCCCCCCGCGTCCTTGTACTGCGTCCTGGAGTACCGTACTACGTCTTACGTACAGTCAGGACGCTGACCCCCCCTCGGGACGAGCGTACCGTGCAACCCTGGTCTGTGGGTCCAGGAGTGAAGGCAGTGATATCCTTTTCGGCTCGCCACAGCCATTTTGCTGTATTCTGGCAGTAATTAGACCATCAGCACAGCTCAACCCATCCAGTAGATTATTATTCTGACAAGCCCGCCAGACAGAAGTCGTCAGCAGCTTCCAAACTACCTACATCTGAGGATAAACGGTCAACGGGAGATCGACTGTCAACGCGGTCAAAGCAAAATCCGGCTGTGGAATAATTAATTTAAAATCCTGAAAAGAAAATCACTGGCTGAAGGTTTAGGGCTTTGAGGCCTAACCACAATCCCAGCGTCTGAGGCGAGTAAGTGAAGGCGGCCGTAACGCCTTCGGCGGTCAGGGTTGCGCCTCAGGCGGTGGTGGGCTCGTAAGGCGGTTGGGGTGGCGCCCGAGGCGGTCGGGGGAGCGCCTAAGTGAAGGCGCCGCCTGAGGCGCCGCCTCGGGCGTTGGGAAAGTGGTAGGGAGGGCGCAAGCTCTGTGCGCATCTTATCGATTTATATCTGCGTGTGGTTGTGGGGGCTCGATTAACGGAGGCGCGTTCTCGTCGCCGAGCCCTGGACCCAGCAATGCGGCGCTGCTGGTGACGAGGATCTCCGTGCCGCTGACGAGCGGGGTAAAATACGACTGACCCGGCTCCTGCTAGACTGCCCCTCGGTGGAACACTTCAGGAGCGGCTTGCCCGGCGCTGCCATGGCTTGGCGAGTAGCCGCGGCGCTGCCGCGGCCCGTGCTGGGAGACGGCCCTTATCCTCCCCGCATGCAGGACGCCATGCGGCACCGATCTCGATGAGTTGATCGACGAGCGGAGGAGCTGGCACCCGTCAATGCATGCTGGACATTGGTCAAGATGGCTGCCCGTGGAGGCGGGCTACCATCACGGCTTCAGCGGTGGCGACCGCCGAGGCAACACAGTAAATCCGCTTCACCAATCGCAGCGTTCGTCACCGCGCTCATCCTCGGGGGCGCCGGCTGAGCCCCATGCAAACGAGAGCTGGACAGCCATGCACTGCCAGGCGGGGACCGTTCCAGTCAGCGCCAGTCGGCTCTGCCGGTTTGACTGGCCACAAGGCCACTACTGTGACCCTGAGGAAGGTCCTCTCCTATATGCTCCTTGCCAGACATGTCTCTCTGAGACCGCTGTTTGGGGTGGTCTAGCCGGCGGGAGCGGTAGTCTATCGGCCGGGAGCCGGCGGTACTCTAGTACTTAAGTGTGCTGGAGTATCGGCGGGTGTCTCTAGTAGAAGAGTAGCCTGCTTAGCTGGAAACCCCGTGTTACTGTTACTGTTGCTGTGGTTGTGTAAAGCGAGCCACACCGCCCACCGCCTGCTGCGCACCATCCAGAAGTCGTCTGTGATGTCCTGCCCGGTCAGCCAAGCAACCGCCGGCCTCTCTCCACCAATCGCTTACCGCCAACCGCCAAACACCAACCAACATCCAACCGCCAACCGCCAACCGACTCATGCGCACATTCCCAGAGTCACCTCCGACTACCTGCCTGATTTCCTGCCCCGCCAAACAACCTCCTACCGCCACACACCAGCCAAGATCCACATCCGTCCGCCAACCGCCTCATGTGCACCTTCCCGAAGTCGCCTCCGATCTCCTGCCCAATCGGCAAAACAACCCCCAACCGCCACACCAGCCAAGATCCACCTCCTAACCGCCAACCGCCTTTTGCGCACCTTCCCGAAGTCGTCTGTGATTTCCTGCCCGATCAGCCGCAGCTTCTCCTTTTTTATTTCCAGGTCTGCGAGGATCTCCTGTGCAGCGTAAGTGTGTTTCATGCAGGAGTGTTGTGGTGGGAGTGTCATGGAGGGGTGCGTGCGAGCAAGAACAACAGGATGGCCTCTCTATCACTGGGTATCTCACCCTTGTCACAACTGGTCTCGGACCCTGCCCGTGATGCATGCAATCTGGGCATGCATGGGCAATCAAGCATGCGTTCTTGCAGCGGCACCACCACCACCCTGGTACCTGCACTGCCGCGAGCACTGCATGGCACTGCATGGCACCGCATGGTGCTTGCATGGGCGCTTGCATGGCGCTTGCATGGCGCGTCTGCGACTCACCTCCTTGACCTTCGCCTTGCGGATCTCCATGTTGAGGATGTCGGCGATTGCCGCTTGAACGTCGCTCTCCTTCTCCTCTGGTTGTGCGCCGTCGCTGCTCCCGGCTGGGGTTGTTGTGCCCTCGCCCTCGCCTGGCGCGTGCGGCCCCTCATCGCCCTGTCCCGAGCTGCAGCGCGCCCGCAACAGGCTTCTGACGTCCTGCCCTAACGACACCGGCAGCTGCAGCTGGCGGGGAGCAGGCGCGGAGCTCATTCGCCCAATGCGAGCGTGCTGGCTGCCAGTGCTAGAGCAGCTCACTAGTCCCGCGCGAGATGTGGATACATAGTAACATGAAGGCAACATCGTGCTGTAAAACAACAGCGCGCGCCCTCCTTGCGATATCTGCGCGAAATCTGACCCCACACATATTACGCCAGCGCCAACACTTTACGGCAAGCCCCCTGTTTTACGACGCTCAAGCCTCTGCCCATCTGCACCGATTACTGGCGTAGGCATCCGTCCTGCTTGCCTCCCGCGTGCACCCCCAGCCTCCCGCGGGATTCTTGTTCTCTGAAGGTGCGCAGGTGTAGCCGTGGCCACGCATGGAGCCGGTCTCGCGCTCCCCGATAGGCACAGGACGGCCTCCTTGGCGAGGCGATGCGCGCGGGGGGCGACACTGCATGCACACAGAGCTGGACGCACCATGCACCATGCACATACCAAGCAGCACCAAGTGTGCTCCCACCCATGCGCAGGCAGGCTAAGGCAGACAACATGGCACTCACACAGGAGGAAGCCAGCGAGGCCGAGGTGCGGCGGTTTTCATGCAGCACCCATGCAGCACCCATGCAAATGGCGATGGTCTCACGCAGGTGCCTGGTGTGCCCCCCATGCCCGCCTGCAGGCACAGGTGATGAGCCTTCAGGAACACCCGACTCCGCTGCTGCTGGAAATCCTCGTCCGCGCCGGCGCATGGACAGACGTGGAGGGCGGGCCGATGGGGCTGGGATGGAATGATAGGGAGCTCGCGGGCGAGCGCGCAAACATACCCATCCACTCGGCGCTGTCGGTGTGCCGGCAGTTCCGTGGCTTGCTGGTGGGCAGCCCGCAGCACATGGCGGCGCTGCTCCTGACGACGGAGAGGGGCAACAGCGAGACCGCCCTTGTGTGCGCGTGCACAATGGGACATGAGGGGGCGGCGCGCGCCCTGCTTGAACTGAAGGACCCGCCACACGCCGACTGCAACGGCAGCGAGGCCCTTATCCTTGCAACAAGGTTTGGCCACCAGGACGTTGTGCGGCTGCTGCTTGGGTGGGGTCAGGACGCACCGCGTGCCAACGACAGAGACAGTTTCCCACTCATCATGGCCGCCTCCTACGGCCAAGAGGCCGTCGCGCGCCTGCTGCTCCAGTATCCGGAGCACCCGGCGCGCGCGGACTGCATGGAAGGGGTCGCACTACTCTCAGCAGCACAATATGGCAACGAAGCCATTGCCCGGCTGCTGCTCGAGGATCCAAACCACCCCGCGCCGACTGCATGGAGGGTCGTGCATTGCTGGCAGCAGCACAACACGGCCATGCATCCATCGTGCGCCTGCTTTTGGAGGATCCAGACCACCCCGCGCGCGTCGACTGCATGGAAGGTGGTGTACTGCTGGCAGCAGCACACCACGGCCATACATCCATCGTGCGCCTGCTTTGGGAGGCCCCGCGCCACCCCGCGCGCGCCGACTCCCGCCTCGGGGAGGTGCTGAGGTGTGCCGCAGGGGCAGCCCACGAACTTATCGTGCGCTTGCTCCTCGAGGCGCAGCGGGACCCGCGATTCAACCGCTACTATGTCGGGCGGGCGCTGCGGAGCGCGTACGGAGCCGGCCACGCGTCAGTGTTGCGCCTGCTGCAGGACTTCCGCGACTCCCTCGGGAACTCGGTCCTGGGTGTGTGATCCACGTTCGTGCCTCCACCCTACCACATTCCCAACGCCTGCGGCGACGCCTCAGGCGACGCCTTCACTTGCGCGGATCAGGCGGCGCCTCAGGCGCTACGAGACCGCCTAAGGCGCACCCCCGACCACCGGAGGCTCCGCCTCAGGCTTGACCCGCCTCGGGCGCGACCCCAACCACCTTCGGTACCCACACCGCCTGAGGCGCAGCCCCAACCGCCGCAAGCGTTGTGACCGCCTTCACTTGCGCGCCTTGGACGTTGGTATTGTGGTAGGGCCACCAGGAGGCAGCTGCCACACTTCACAACTGCAGCAGAGGATTCGAAGAGTGTGCCATTTCCAGTTTACAGTGCGCACCCTCGGGGCTTGAGATTGCAGGAGCTGCCTCGTGGGGGGGGCTGGGTTGCCAGGCAGCCGGGGACCATGTTGATCTCACGCGCCAACCCACGAGCACAAAAAATCAAACGTTAGTTACTGGGCCTGAAATCGGAGGAGAGCGGGTTCTACAGGTTTTACACGTTCGCGTTACCCCGCAGGACCCGGTGTTGTGAGTTAAGGCCCCTACAGCTAGGAGAGCTCCCCTAGACTACACGTCTAGGGGAGCTCTACTAGGAGAGCCTGAAAGGCCACGCAACGGGTGTGAGTTCATGCTCTACTGCCGCTCTACCCTCTTCCCTGGGGGATTTGAAAGGTCGGATCTCAAGTGTCAGGCAACTGGCTGCTCCTGTAGCACCTCCTCTGTAGGTTTGCCAGGGATGAGCTCATGCTCGAGGGCACATGTGCTCCGTTGCTGCGGTTGTGAGGTTTGATGATGATGATGATGATGATTGATGTTACAGTCAGGGACACCTCTTGATAGTTGTTGCACGTGTGAAAGCGACCGGGGCGTGTGTAAAGGCCCCGGCTAGGTTTTACATGTACGCGCAGGTAGACTCGGAGTGTGGGCCGGCCCCCGGGGGAGGGGCCTTACTCAAGAAGCCTGCCAATGTTGTTGTGAGGAGGTTAGTAGTTGTTGGGAGGTTGGGAGGGAGGTTACCATGTTGTGAGTGAGGTAGCCATAAACTGCCGCAGCCGCCACCTCCGATTGAGCGTATTAAGGACCTGCCACACGCCCTGGCCAGCTGCTCACTGACTCGTTTGGCTGGGGGAGCGACACAGACAGGGCACAGTGGGCTGCGTGCAACCATGTGCCAGAATTGTTGCTGTCTTGGTAGGCTGGCGCGCTGCGTGGCCTTGCGGGCTCTACAAGTAGAGCTCCCCTAGACGTGTAGTCTAGGCCTTAACTCACGCCCCGGGGTCCTCAGGGGCGCATACATGCAAAAACTGGTTGCTGCCGCGACCGCCCGGTGTGACAGAGGCAGCCCACACCGCTCAGCTCCAGAAGCTGAAATGAAACCAGACGTGCTCCTGGCCTGCTCAAACAACGTTGTTAACGGCAGGCTAACCCCAGGGGTACCACGCCTGGGTGTCCTCTGGGCGCCTATGTTTAAAACTTGTAGAACCGTCAGACTTGGGAGTGAAGACATGAAGCGGTCGGCTCTCCGCGGCCCAAGGGAGTCCACTCTGGAGGGAGCTACCTAGTAACGTAACTGGGCAGCTGACGTACACGTCGACAAGGCACTGGACAGCCGCACCTCCACCTCCCTGTGGGTTTTACAGGTTTTACACGTTCGCGCCCGGAGGAACCTGGGGCGTGATTTAAGGCCTAGACTACACGTCCAGGGGGGCTCTACTAGGAGAGCCCGCAAGGCCACGCAGCGCGCCAGCCTACCAGTCCTCCCTGTGGGCTTTACATGTTTCGACACCCTCACCACCCTGTGAAGTTCCAGGGCCGGCGCCAGCCCGCTGCCGTGCAGGGGCATCTAGTTGGTTCAGCTGTCATTCAGTGCCTCGTTCGCATGCGCTCGGCGTGGATTGAGGAAGTTCTAGGTCCAGCAGCACAGATGGGTAGACTGCATGGATGCATCCATATGGATGTGGGCCAGCGGCATGGGTGGAGGAAGTCCAAGCTTGGATTCTGCCCCCTGTAGATTCTGCCCCTGTGGCCCCCCAAGCTTGGATTCTGCCGGCCATCCTTAAGAGACAGCAGCGCGGGTGGGCCAGCATCACGGATGAGCCATATCCTTGCTATCAGTCTGTGCCTCATTCTGCAGCACATAATTGTTGTTGTACAGTGTTTACATGCTTGTCCCTAGATCCCCGCGGAGGGCCCTAGAGGAGTTGAGGGAGGAAGTCCTAGGGCCAGCGCCAGCGCGCGATGCCACAGGGGCCTCTACTCGGTGCAGCTTGTCATGTCAGTCAGTGCCTCGTTCCGCCACACGAAGGGGTTGTACAAGTGCGCTCGGCGTGGATAAGGAAGTCCTAGGGCCAGCAGCGTGGACGGAGGAAGTCCAAGAGTCAAGTGGAGGAAGTCCTAGGGCCAGCAGCGCGACTGGGCCAGCGGCGCGGATGAAGTCCTAGGGCCACCAGCGTGGGCCAGTGGCGCGGACTATGGAAGTCCTACAGCCAGCAGCGCGGAGGGAGACCACTGCCCAGCAGAGGTCTCTACTCCGGGGGGGTGTAGCTCTCCATGTCCTTGGCGTACCGGATCTTGTCCTTCTCAGCCTTCGCCTGTGTTTGTGTGTGTGTGTGTGCGTGTGTGTGTGTGTGTGTGCGTGTGTGCGAAAAATTAGGAGAGATACAGAGGGAGAGGGGGGAAGAGAGAGAGAGCAAGAGACAGAGAGAGAGACCGACCGACCGACCGACCGACAGACAGAGAGAGAGAGAGAGAGAGAGAGAGAGAGAGAGAGAGAGAGAGAGACAGACAGAGAGAGACAGAGAGAGAGAGAGAGACACACACCTGGTACGGCTTCTTTGCAGCGTCGTCCATCTCCTTCCACATAGATCCCATCTTGGAGGCCATCTCGGTCACCTGTGTGTGTGTGTGTGTGTGTGTTCCACATAGATCCCATCTTGGAGGCCATCTCGGTCACCTGTGTGTGTTTGTGTGTATGTGTGTGTATGTGTGTGTGAGCATGCATGTGTGCGTGTGTGTGTGTGTGTGTGTGTTCCACATAGCACCCATCTTCGAGGCCATCTCGGTCACCTGTGTGTGTGTGTGCTTGTGTGTGTGTGTGTGTGTTTGTGTGTGTGTTTCACATAGCACCCATCTTGGAGGCCATCTCGGTCACCTGTGTGTGCGTGTGTGTGTGTGTGCGTGTGCACGTGTGTGTGTGTGTGTGTGTGTGTGTGTGTTGCTGTGGGTATCTTCCTATTTTGACGTGACGTTTGGTGTTTCTTCATTACTTTTTCGACTTTTTTTTTAGAAATCGACTTTCCCGGCGCTTTCTCAGAACTAGCACACACACACACACACACACACATGTTAAAACTCACACCCACAGACACGCACACATGCACACACACAAACACCTTCAGACCGGGGTACTTGGTCTTGACTGCCTCGCGCTGAACAGCGCATATAAACAAACAAATAGAAAAAAAAACTCGACCCCAAACTCGCCCAAAACCCCGAACCCACAGACAGCAAAACAATGACTCGCGCGCTCGTCGGCATCTAGTAAGCCCTCAAACCCCCAAAGGCGATAAAATCAGAACACCGAAACCAGAAACGCGCACCTTCAGGCCGGGGAACTCGGTCTTGACTGCCTCGCGCTTGTCAGCGCAGAAGAACATGTAGGCGCCCTGCGTGCGTGTGTGTGTGTGTGTGTGCTTGTGTGTGTGTGTGTGTGTGTGAAAGGAGATGGACCACGATGTGTGCGAGTGTGTGCGTGTGTTTGTCTCGGTGTGTGTATAACCGTCGGATAATAAGTTGGCGCGAAAAACAGTCTACTAGTGTTGTCTTAGCTGGAATGCCATGTAACTGTAACTGTAAGGTAAAAACTGAACTCCCAGGGAAAAAATCCCAGCGGAAATCTGAAAGTGGGCATCTTTCTGCGCCAGTTATGGAGCTCAGAACCACGACCGGGACATGTCGATGATTTTTTGTGCTTCGTGGGAAGCAATACAAGATGCTGTGCGCTTGGTGGACGCCGCGGTAGGCGCCTCTCCGCCGCGGTAAACGCCTCTCCACCCACTCAAGTACATACACCCTACCCCTACAGTCGCTGAATTCAGCACCCACCATCCAGCACACTTCACACGTGCCCCAGCTACGCCCAAGCGGGCATCATCATCAGGCGGTAAGCGGTCTCACTAGTCCCTCACGATCCGGTCGGCCGGCCCCGCTGCTTGCCCACACGCTTCAGCACGCTTCAGCACCCTACTCCAGCATTTGCTGACATATGAACCCAGCACACAACTCGTGCCTCAGCTACGCCCACATGGGCAGCAGCATTAGACGGGCAGCGGCATCACTAGCGCACTGGCACGATCCGGCTACCCCGCTGCTTGGGCAGCGGCGCCGCCGCCGCCGCCGCGCGGGGGCCGGCATCTCAGCTGCCTTGCGCCGCATTAGGTAGCCCTTGGACGTGTCCTAGAGCAGCAGTGTTGTCAGAGTCACGCGCTCAGCGAACAGCTTCGAATCAAGCATGCATATGGCGCGGCTCTGGCTCACTGAGTGCTGCACGCACACGATCGCATCGGCCGTCTCCTTCTTCAGGTTGGCGCGATCAGCAACCCCAGGACATGTCTCTACTATGGCTGCCTTTAGGTCTCACTATGTTCTAAAGCATGCCAAGGCATCCAGCTGGATGTTCCCTGCAGGGAACGCTCCTGGCCACCTGTGCCCCCCAACCCACCCACCCACTGCATGGATGCAGATGCTTCCATGCCCCCATGCAACCCTGCTCGAAAGTACATCGCCCCCCCTCTGCGCATTTCTGAGGCGTCGCAAGTGGTGGGACCTCATTCGGGGGTCCTACGAGCCATCTGTTGCAGTCGAACCGAGTGTGGGGGGACTCCCTTCGATATCGCGACCTCCCGCGCTTCACGGCGACGCATTGGATTCATATGGTCCCGCGGGTGCGCTGGCACAGCGCTGGGAGGCCAAAGTGCCCCTTCGCGACTTCCGCGGCCCCACACACTTGGCGAGCACCTTAATTAAGGTCCCCGCAGTCGACACTATACGCGCGGCGCTCCGCGCGTGTAGACCTTAATTACGCTAAATTAAGCATAACTTATTAAGGACAATATATAGACCGCCGAACCTTATGTGTGTGTGTGTGTCTGTGTGTGTTTGTGTGTGTTTGTTTGTGTGTTTGTGTGTGTGTGTGTGTGTGTGTATTTGTGTGCACTTCTCAGCACAGACAAACATGTGTGCCCCCTGTGCGAGTGTGTGCGTGTGTGTGTGTGTTTGTGTGTGTGTATGGTGAGGGTGTGTGGGCGTGAGAGGGAGACTGGGTTGGTTAGGAGCCCTCTATATGCACGCATGCATGAACACACACACACACACACACACACGCACACACACACACATGCACACACATGCACACACACGCACACATGCACACACTCTCACACACACACACACACACACACACACCAGTGCGCGCTTGGGGTGGTTGGGGTCCTTGTCCTTCTTAGCCTTGCCAGCGCCCTTGGCAGCACCGTCAGCCTTCGCCTTGGGCATCGCTGCTGTGCCTGCCCGTGTGTGTGTGCGTGTGTGTGTGTGTGTGTGTGTGTGTGTGCAACCTTGGCAGCACCGTCTGCCTTGGCCTTGGGCATCGCTGCTGTGCCTGCCCGTGTGTGTGTGTGTGTGTGTGTGTGTGTGTGTGTGCGGTGTGTGTGTGTGTATGTGTGTGTGTGTGTGTGTGTGTGTGTGTGTGTGTATGTGTGTTGTGGTTGTTGCAGGGACGGATCTGTGGTGCAGCACACATTGCGGCGCTCGCAGCGCGCTCCCACGCTGAAGGCAGTGTGGGGCGTATGGTGCATGTCGGCGCGCTCCCTCAGCTGCATGCATGGGTCGCCTGGCGGCGACTGTTGCCGGCGACTGTTGCCGGCGGCGTTGACCATGCATGCCATGCCGCATGCTGTGCGCGCGTGGTGCGTGTGCTGCCCTGGATGTGTTTGTTACGTGCACTACTGCACCTTGATGCAGCTGTTTGCTTGCATGGTGAAGTGCATGTGGTGAGGGAGCACACACAGGGAGGAGGAAGAGGCAGGGCGAGGAGGGGAACACACAGGGGGCGAGTGTGTGCATCGAGGGAGGTCGCCTGCGTGCGCGATGGCCCGCCGTAGGTTTCCAGAGCCCAGCGATGCGCTGATGTCGTGACTCGCGCGGCATCGCGTTGGCAGGGATGAAGATCGCGGTAGATCTAAAGACGCCAGGGGGAAGGCACTCACGTAGGTTTTGTTGGCGAGCTTGCTGCGCTGCTCCTGCATCACATCACATCACGGGCACCTCAGCATGTTGCGTTGTCTGCGTTGCGTTGTGCTGCCTGGGTGGCCCGCAAATGTGTCTCACACAACTCCCCTCCAGTGGGGAGTGTGTGAGGCACTGGGGGAAGGCCCCAGTGGGGAGAGCCACTGGGGCCCGAGCCCCAGTCATTTGCCACCCAAATGCACGACCAGCCGCCCTCACCTGCTGATGTCGCGCGGAGTAAAATCAGGCCTTTCTTGCTTGCGAGGGGACGGGACTGGAGGCGCAGGCGCTGCGTGCATCGTGGTGGTGTTCGGGGTCCACACCCACCACCCACTCACCATTTTTAGTGCTCAGTGATGATGCTTATTTTGAGTGCAACGTGCATGTTACAAGGTGTTTAATACATTGGGAGGATGAGGGGCCACAAGGGCAGTGGGGCTGCAGAGGCCGAGCGTGAACACAAGCGCCCGCAGCATGCGGGCTCTTTGTGTGCTTGAATTCAACTCTTGGGATTTCAGCAAATGAGGTTTAACCTCCCCACACCATCCAGAGAGATAGACAAACACAGGGGTGACATGACCGGTTACAGGCAGGCCGGCTGAGCAGATCTCCAAACAGCAAGAGCCGCAGAGTGATTTCCTTTTCGGCCCTACACAGCCATTTGGCTGTAATCCGGCTGCACTTTGACCTTAAACACATGTGTACTGTACCGCTCAAACAATTCAGTGGATTGTTGGTGCAAGCATGTGTGACAAGCACGCCAGATAAGAGCAAGAGCTCTCGACTTCCGTGCATAGGGGACCTAGGGGTGCGCCCACGCTCTTTACAGAGTTGGGGTTCCCTACCACCAACAGCCAGCCATCTCAGCAAGGTGCTCGGGCCATCACGGTCTTATACGCCTTTAAAGAGGTGTCCCTGACTGTAACATCCATCATCATCATCATGTATGAGGAAAACAAGTCAACGGGGGCGGGTCATGGTCAAAGTCAAACCCGGCTGTGGAAGAATTAATTAAAAGTCATGAAAATAAAATCACTGCGTCGCGACGCGTAGCCTACGCCGCATGGGGTGTGTGAATGTGGCATTGGTGTTAGCTATCAATCTTAGGGATGCCAGTTAAGGCGTGCACAGACGCAAGGGCAGCAGGTGTCTTATCGCATCACTGTTCAAGACTCCATACGAGAGCCGGGGGGTGGGGGGGCAAACCCGCCCCCGAGGGTGCGTACTGTAAACTGTAAACTATAAACCCTTGCCCTACCAAAATCCCAACGTCTGATCCGTGCAATTGAATTTGGTCATATCGTCTGTGACGGTGTGCTGCCTGGGGCGCATTTCATAACGCCTCAGGCGACGCCTGAGGCGATCGAGGGTGCACCTCAGGCGGCGCCACCGACGGTTGGGGCGCCCGAGACGCCGCCTGATCCGCGAAATTGAGTGCATGAGGCGCCGCCTCAGGTGAATGGGGTAGGGCTGCAGCTGCAGCGTTGTGAATGTGGTAGAAGGGCTCCCAGGGCTGCAGCTGCTCCAGCTAGAACTCCAGCAAGGGCTCCAGCTAGGGCTGCAGCTGCTCCAGCTGCAGCTGCTCCTAGGGCTGCAGCTGCTGCGGGGCCCTGCGGCTCGTGCCCCTACCACATTCCCAACGCCTGAGGCGGCGCCTCTGGCGGCGCCTCTGCTTGCGCGGATCAGGCGGCGCCTCAGGCGCGCCGACCGCCCCAGGCGTCGCCTGAGGCGCACCCCTGATCGCCTCGGGCGCCGCCTTGAGCATCATCCCGACCGCCTCAGGCGCCACCCCGACCGCCTTAGGCGCCCACCACAGCCAGCGGAGCACCCCCAACCGACTCAGGCGTCGTGGCCGCATTCACTTGCGCGGATCAGACAAGGGGGCTGTGGTAGAGTCCTCCACTGCGTGACGGCCCCCGCTGCGGACGGGGCGCACGGTGAAGTTGCGGGTCTGCTCCTCAGCCTTGACAGCTGCGGGCTGGATGGCGGCGCCTCCGTCTTGAGCATCGCGATCCGCACGGCGCTTCTAGCTGCGCTGCGACACGGGCGGCTTGCTGGTGGCAGCGGCCTCGTCTGCTGGGAAGTTGCGCTTGGCACCTGGTCCGTGTACCTGCACAGCCGCACAGTCGTACGCCCGGGCTGCGTCCTCCTCGGAGGCATAGCTCCCGATGTGCCGGACGCGCTTGGCCTGTGGGTCCCACAGCTGCACTAGCCATACAGAGTTGGACTTGTGCCAGTAGACGCCGATGTAGCGTGAGCTGCTGCCTTGCTTCCGCTCCACCCTCCGTTCTTCGCCTACTGCCACAGGCATCTCGCTGATGACCTCGCCCGGGAAGTTGCGTTTGACGCCTGGTCCGCGTGCCTGCACAGCTGCACAGTCGTACGCCCTGGCTGCGTCCTCCTCGGAGGCGTAGAACCCGATGCCCCGCTTGCGCTTGGTCTGTGGGTCCGTCAGCTGCACGACCCATGCAGACATGGCCTTGTTCCAGGAGACGCCAATAAAGCGCGAGCTGCTCCGCTGCTTCCGCTCCTCTCCCACTGTCACGGGCAGCTCGCTGATGGCCTCGCCAGGGAAGTTGCGCAAGGCGCCTGCTCCGCGTGCCCGCACAACCGCACAGTCGTACGCACGGGCCGCATCCTTCTCGGAGACGTAGCGCCCGATGCGGCGTGAGCGCTTGGTCTGCAGGTCTGTCAGCCTCACTTCCCATGCAGATTTGGACTTGTCCCAGGAGACGCCAACGTAGCGCGACCTGGAGGACGGCGCGCCCGATGACTTCCTGGAGCGGGCAGCAAAGAGAGTGCATGGCGTGTCGACATGGATGCCGCATGGGCAGATGCTGCCTGGCGGCGTGTGACAGGCCATGCAAGCTTCGGCCGTGGTGCACCTCACCCCTGTGCCTCCGCGGTTTCCTGTTGTTTCTGCAGCTCCACATTTCGCTGCGCCTGTCCCTGGCTAAGCGCTAGCAGATGAGCTGCCCCCTCCATGGCCTCCATACAGGCGGCCGTTGCTGGGACGCGCGTGAGCGCAACTAAAAATGACGTCAGCGACCGTGACGCCTAGAGATGGATGGCGGCAGCCTAGGAGCGGTAGCAACAGGCTGACTGCATTTGTGTGGAGTCGTCGAAGACCACCTCGACCCGCCCGGCCGAGCGAGAATACCATGAACCAAGCAGGCCCGCAGGCAGCGGGCCATGACATTTGTCAGAGTGACAGAAGTGAGAAAGTGTGGCAAAAAAACAAAAACAGAACAACACAGAACAATAAAAGCCCCTTGCAGCTTGCTTACAGCTGCACTATGTAAAGCTGCACTGAAGCTGCAACCACACGTAACTGATACATGTTTCTTAACAGTGATGCTGACAAAGCCGCTGAAGGAAGAGTCTCCCACGGGGGCATTGGAGGGCATTGCAGGTGGCGCGCGCCAGAATCGCTCGCCGCTGTGCAGCGCTGATGAGTTGGTGGGGTGCTCCTAGAAACAGAGAGACGGGGTCGGCAGTCGGCCCTGGGGCTGCCGAGTCATGCTTATTACACCCTCCACTCAGTGGGAGACGTAGGGGGGGGTGCCTGTGGCAATTGGTGGTTGCCAGAGCCAGGACATGAATTCCTAGGGTCGAGCACAGCTGAGTGCACACATAACAGCAAATGTTGTACTAGATCCTTGTGGCTCTGACAACAGTTCCCGAGGCACAAAGGGACGTTGGATTGTCTGCAGGCGGAAGTTGGAAGGGTGCCTGCCTGGCCGAGGTCCGCTTCGCCTTGCTGCCGCGCCTCCTGACGCCAGAAAAACAGGTTTACAGGTTTTGCACGTACGCGCCTGGAGGATCCCTTGGCCTGATTTAAGGCCTAGAATACACGTCCAGGGGAGGTCAGAAAAAACGTATTGGATCAGGCCTGTCTGCCCTGCCACAATCCCAACTCCTGAGGCGTGTGCATCAAGGCGGTCATAACGTCTGGGGCGGTCGGGGTGCGCGCCAGGCGGTGGTGGGCGCCATGGGCGGTCGGAGTGCCTGAGGCGCTGCTTGATAAGCGCAAGTGAATGCGACGCCTGATGCGCCGCCTCAGACGTTGTGAATGTGGTAGGGCGGGCAGTCTCAATGCGGCTTGGGCGCCACCACATCTGTGCAAATAAAGACGGTGACTGAGGTGCCACCTCAAGCACTGTCAATGTCGTAGGGCCGTTGCTGGAGCCGGAGCGTGCCTCTCCATGGCGGGGCTGTCCGGTATGGAACGCAGAGCAACAGTCTCGGCAGTGATTTCCTTTTCGGCTGTCCACAGCCATTTGGCTGTATCGGGTTATACTTTGACCTTGAACACAGCTCGATCTATGCAGTGGAATGTAAGCCTGACGAGCCCGCCAGATAGAGCTTATCAAGAGCTTTCAAATGTCCTATGTATGAGGACAAACGGTCAACGGGAGGTCAACGGTCAGCGAGGTTACATGTACGCGCCCGGAGGAACGGGACGTGAGTTAAGGCCTAGAGTACACGTCTAGGGGAGCTCTACTAGTAGAGCTCTACTAGAGCTCTACTACTAGAGCTACTAGAGCTACTAGAGCTAGAGCCCGCAAGGCCACGCAGCGCGCCAGCCTACCACTGCTTAGCCTGCACAGTAGTAAACGCGCTGGGGGTTGGGAGTGCATGGCACGGTGCACCCTGAACACACACACGCCGACACGCGGTGCACCCTCACACACAAAATAGTCCCTAGTATAACTTCAGTGCGATCAAAAACGGGCCTACAGCAGCGCCTCCGTGCCCAGCCACCGCGTCCCCTTCAGAGGGAAGCCCTAGCTTTACGGTCCCAAGGCGGTAATGGGCGGGGTGGGGCGCGGGGGGCGTGCACATGCACAGACGCAGGGAGATGCTTGCTCTGATGGCAGATGAAGCGGTTGCACACACACCCAGCCTACCCCAGCCCCTCCCCCCCACCCCCCCACACACACGCATGCGAACTGTGTCAGGTAGATGGCGCATTGACGGCAGCGCAACCGGCTTCATCACATACCCCTAGTCTCCCGCACTCTCCCACCTCACACCTCCCATGTGCGAGCCCCCCCCCCACACACACACACACAAGCCCACACACACGCATGCACACACAGAGAGGTGGCTGTGAAGGCAGTGCAAGCATCTGCGACACACCACAGCCTGCCCCAGTCTCCTGTAGCTATAGCCTCCCGCAGTCTCCCCCCCCCAGCCCGCCCGAATCAACATGAAGCCAGGCCAATTCGTCCACCCCAGCCTCTGCGAGTCAGAAAGTCGGGCGTCAAAACACCCAGGCGGTGGGGCGCGCCACCAGGTGCAACAACGCAACACCTGGGGGGGGCGGGGGGCACAACAACAACGCACCATCCAGACAATACAGCGCAACACCCGGGCGGTTCATCGGCGCAACGCCCGGGTGGAGGGCCCCGGGTGGAGGGCCCCGGGTGGAGGACACCAGCAGGTAGAATAGCGAAACACCTGAGAAGGGGGGGGGGGGGGGGGGAGGGGAGGGGTGCAACACCAGAGAACAGCGCAACATCTACGACGGTACAGCGCAGCACCCGGGCGGTACATCGGCGCAACACCCGGGCGGCAAGACAGCGGTGCAACACCCTGGTGCGGCTACACATGCACGCCCCCTGGCAGCGGCGACGGCGCAACACTGGGGGGGGGGGGGGGGGGGCAACACCTACGAGGTGAGGCAGTGGCGCACCACCAGGGCGGCGCAACACCCGGGCGGTACGGCGCAAACACGTAAACCTAAAACCCCAAACCCTAAACCCCTGGGTCCCACGGTAGCGCAGCACCCGGGCGGTACCACAGCAGCACAGCACCCTGGGTTGCCTACCGCCTGCGCGCGCCCCATCACCCGGGTCGCGCGGCGGTGGCGGCGCAGCCGCGCGTCTGCTCGCGTTGTGGGTGGCGTGCGGCGGCGGCGGCCGCGGTGCATACTAGACTCCAGTCACAGTGCACGCACGGCTGGTGGTGGTGGCGTCATACGTTGCTGTAACTGGCCTGGCTCGGCCTGTCACATCTCTGGCTGTAACAGTGGCAACGGCACAACCGCGCGTCTGCTGCCCCACGCACGTGCTGGCGTCGATAGAGTCGTGGGTCGTGCACGAGCGCAGCGGCGCACGCGTGGGCGACAGGGGCAAGGTGAGCATCAGCATCAGGAGCTTGCGCTACATGCGGGCTGGCGGCGGCGGTGGCAATGCAGTGCTGGTAGTGTCCGACAGCTGGGGCTTGCGAAGCCCGAGCCGGTTGACGGCAATCCCAGGATAAAGCAATTACAAGGTTACGAAGAGTTTTTCAGAGTTCAGAAGCAGACAGGCAGGCATTTTGGGTGCCAGAGACAGAGAATTAAAAAACAGGGAGAAGTGTTACAGGCTGGATAGGGTAGGATTGCAAGGGGACAGGCCGCAAGCTCTGTGGGCAAGCGCACACACACACGCACTCACGCAGGCGTGCGGCGGCTGCTCCAAGGACGTCGACAACGGCAACATGCTGCTGTGCGATGGCTGCCCCTTCCACACTACACACACGCACACACACACACACGCGCACGCACGCGCGCACACACGCAGGCATGCGGCGGCTGCGCCAAGGACAACGACAATGGCGACATGCTGCTGTGCGACGGCTGCCCCGCGGCGTGGCACATTTTCTGCCTGCCGCTGCCCGTCGACAAGGTGCCCCTGCTGACGCTGCTGGTTCTGCCCCTGCTGACGCTGCTGGTTCTGCCCCTGCTGACGCTGCTGGTTCTGCCCGTCGTGCGCGGCCCCTGCTGACGGCAAGGCCTCTGGGTCCAACGGGGCCGGCCCAAGCAAGGCGTCCAACGGGGCCCGCCCAGGCAAGCCCGCTGGCAAGGCGTCTGCGCCAGCCGCGTCCAGGTGGGGGAAGGGGTGTGTGGTCCCTGAGGTTGGCTGCTGCTGCTGCTTCTAAGGTGCAATGGGGTGTCCAGCTGGGCGCGGGCTCGGGTCTCTTGTACCATAGCAACTCAAATCCGAGGGCAAGTCCGGCAAGGCGGCGCATCACAAACCTGCACATATACACTGCTGCTCTGCCTCAAATGCAGGGGTGCCAAGGGCACGGCGGCGCACAAGACCATCGCAGTCGTCGTGATCTCCGACTCAGATGAGGAGGACGACGAGGGGTCGAGCCGTGGCAAGAAGGTGGGAAGAGGGAGAGAGACACCGGGGGGGGGGGGGGAGGAGGCAGAGACAGAGTGATGGAGTGTGAGTGGAGCGAGGGAGTGTCAGCTTCCATGCAAGAGAGAGAGGCAGAGGGAGAGGGGCACATGGAGACTCTGAGAAACAGCCCAGGAGATGAAGAGCCCTGGACTCCTGACACGCACACACACACACGCGCGCACAGGGCCGCAAGGCTGCCGGCAGCAACGACGACTACGACGTCCCCGTCGCGTTCGACGACCTCGAGTCTGGCTCTGCTGAGGGCGAGGAGGTGGGGCGTGGGGCTAAATCACGACAAAAGCGTCATGAATTGCGTCTTGCCTCTCTGCTCATGCTTCTTTGCTCTCTCTCTTTCTCGGTCTATCTGAATCTCTGAATCTGTCTCATTCCGCGTGCCATCTCACCACCAGGAGTTGCATGCACTCCACGAACTCACCAAAAGATAGCTCTACGCACACCGCCCCCACAGGAGCTGTCCTCCGCCCACTCGGACGACTCGGACTTCGAGGCCGGCGGAGAGGCGGCAGCGGCGGGCGCTGCTGCGCTGATCGACGAGGGGCAGGTAAGAAAACAGGGGGTATGCCACAGTTAAGGGATATATACATGGGGTCTTTGTGGCCCATAAAATGGGCTAAGGGTTACTTGGTTGGGTTTGAGGCCAGCAGAGAGGCTGCGGCGGCGGGCACTGCGCTGAGCGACGAGGGGCAGGTGAGGGAAGGCACAAATGTCACTGGCTGAAGCCGTCCCTCACTCTCTCAGGCAGAGCCGCTCTGCCACTCTCTCCTTTGGAGCTCTCTCCCTCACTCTCTCTTTCTCCCTCCAACTCTCTCTCTCTCTCTCTCTCTCCTTTGTTTCTTTGTCTGACTTTCACTCTCCATCTCTCTGTCCTCTGAATCTGTACTCCCTGAATGCACCCAAATCACCCTCAGGACTCGCCTGCCAAGCCAGCCAAGAGGGTCACGTGCAGCGCTGTCGCCAAGAAGCCGCAGGGTCGCCCCGCCAAGCCGGACGACTGGTCCGATGACGATGGCGACGGCGGTAAGGGGGGAGGGAGGGAGGGAGGAGGGAGGGAGGAGGAGGGAGGGAGGAGGGGGAGGGAGGGAGGAGGGAGGGGAGGGGGAGGGAGGGAGGAGGAGGAGGAAGGGCAGGAGGGAGGAGGGAGGAGGCAGGGCAAAGGCAGGAAGGCAGAAGGGCAGGAAGGGCAGGAAAGGGTAGGAAGGGCAGGAAGGCAGGAAGGGGAGGAGGGGGGAAGGCAGGAAGGGAGGGAGGGGAGGGAGGGGGGAGAAGGACGTGTATTAGGATGATCGACGGCTTGTAGGTCCGTCGCGTCGCGGGCCGGGGAGGGCGTGGGCGTGTGCGCTCGGGGGGGGGGGGGGCGCCCCCAATACATGGGCGCATGGGCGCATGGAACTCTCCGGAAGCCACGCGCGGCCGATACCGCAATCGCGGAGCTAATTTCTTCGCCGCGAGCTTGCCACATGTACCATTAAGGTTGCCTTCGGCCCGGCCCGACATCCTCACAGCACCCTGAGCGCAGCACCCCACGCGCAGCACACACACACCCGTCCCCTCACCTCATTTCCCTCCTATGCGCTCACCCACCCACCCACCCTCTGTGCCCCTTGCCTGTTCCCCCCCAAACACGCACGTGCACGCGCACGCGACTCGCGCCCCGACGTGCCCACATCACCCCGGGCGCAGCAACGCGAGCGCTGCACACACACGCGCGCTCCTCACCTCCCCGCTCACTTCCTTTACCCCCCCCCCCCCAAACAGGCGCGCACGGTCACGGCGCCGTGGACGACGACGCGCACATGGGCGTCGCCGGAGCACCTGACAGCGGGGGCGGTGGCGTGCCACCAGAGGGTGGGTTGTCGTCGTTTGCATAACACAACGGGAGCGCCTAGACCCTGAGGAAAAACACAAGACCCAAAGAAAGCTACAGCCAGCGAGGCGATCACACACAGCCCCCCAGCACAGTCCCCCGTTGTGACGAACCGCAAAGAAATACTACCCACACGGTTCTGAGAGCCAGGTGCGGGAATGCGAGCCCATCTCCACACTCGACAATCACTGAGGCGGCACGCCCCTAACTCGTTCCCACCTCAACTCCTCCGCCACCCCCAGGGCCCCACACCATCCCTCTCCCTCCCCCTGACAAAGGGAGCATTGCCCCCCGCTGGAGGGTTGCGTCGCGTAAGCGGATCCTGCAAAGGGGCAAAACCAGAGCCAGAAAAAGTCAGGCCCTCCAGCCAAAACACCCCGGTCGGAAAAAGTCAGACCCTCAAGCCAAAACACCCCGGTCCGCAAGGAAACCCCGGGGAGTACACACATATAGTTAGGCACCCCCCCACACAAAAGCACTGGACATCGTTGGATACTCGCATAGCCCGCCAATGTTGACAAGCCACATACAGCTTGGAAAGTCAGAAACAGGCTAGGAGAGGGTGGGTCATTTGCGTGTCGGTGTGGGTGGGTCGAGGTGTGGGGGTGTAGGCGTGGGTGGGTCGAGAGGTGTGTGTGTGGGGGGGGGGCGCAGTGGTTTCATTGGGTACAGTCGTCCTTTCATTTTCTCGAAGACAGGACAGGAGTCAGAAACAGGACAGGAGTCAGAAACAGGCCAGGAGAGGGTGGGTCATTTGCGTGTCGGTGTGGGTGGGTCGAGGTGTGTGTGTGTGTGGGGGGGGGGGGCAGTGGTTTCATTGGGGTCAGTCGTCCTTTCATTTTCTCGAAGAGGCTTTCCCAGTTTCGTCGGGATTCCGGGCTGCAGCCCGAAGCATCATAAAGTGTGGAAATTGACTATTTCACACCTTTCCCCGGAAAATCGCCACGGTGCGTCCGTTTTCCCAACCAGACCCTCCCCAAAACTATCGGGGGCGTGAACCTCCAGCAAACAGGCGTTGGGCGCGCACGCGTCGCGACCGCCCACCACTCCTGCCGTTCCAGCGCCCGTGGGCTCTGTGCGCTGTGCATTCCCACCCTCCGTGCCCGACCCACCCACCCACCCCCCGCCCCGCCCCACAGTGTCCGTTCCTCTCCGACGCAGGTGCGTGCGCGCTCAACGTGACTCGCGGCCCGACATGCTCACAGCACCCCGAGCGTCGCAGCCTCGGGCGCAGCCCCCCCCACACAACCCCACACACACCTCCTTTTCCCTCCTATGTGCTCACTCACCCACCCACCCTCTGCGCCCCGCACTCTGCCCCCCCCCCAAACAGGTGGGTGTGCGCCAGTGGTTTCATTGGGGTCCGGTCGTCGTCCTTTCGTGTTTCAACGCACCCGCGTGCGCTTGTAGAATTTCCTTGTTGGATGCACGTATGCACACGACTTATCATCTGGTTGAGGCGGGGACGAGTCACCCTTTCGCCATTGACGTACCCGAGTTACCCCCACCACCACCCACCCACCCCCCACCCACCACCCACTCACCCACTCACCCTTCCACCCTCCACCCAAGCCCACCAACTCACAGACGAAAAGCTCCAGAGGCTGCTCGAGGAGATGAGGCAGAGGCTCTCCCACCTGCCAACGATGCTGCTTACATCCAAGCCGGTGCTGGTGCCGCCGGTCGGCACTTCTCTCGGCAAGGAGCCGCCGCCGGTGAGGCCGTCGCCATTTTTTTTTGACTTTACACACACACACACACACACACACACACACCTAGTTTATGTACCAGCTTGCGCTCTAACTCTAACGTCATGCTCACTTCAGCCGACCCGGACCCGGAGCCGACACCGCAGGTTAGGCCATCGCCAGTTGTGTGTGCGTGTGTGTGATCTCGCACACACACACACACACACGCACGCACGCGCATGTTGCCAGGGCGTGATGACACCCACCTCCGCCCCCACCCACCCCTTACTTCACCGCGTAGCCCCTCTGATTGCCGTGCGCGCCGAGGCCCGGCGCCAGACCCTCCCAGTCGCCCCCACCACCCCCACCCCCCCACACACACACACCCCTACCCCCTCCGCACCCCTCACCCCTCATCCTCACCACCGCCCACACGTCACGCCCACCCCACCCGCAACCGCGCAGCACAAAGCTGTCAACACGGTGCTGGAAGACTCGGCACAGGCCGTGAGCAACCTGAAGAAGGTGTGTGTGTGTGTGTGTGTGTGTGTGTGTGTGTTGGGAACTGCTACGAATGTCTCTCTCCCTCTCTGTGTTTGCGTGCGTGTGTGTGTGTGCGCGTGCCCGTGTGTGTGTGTGTGTGTGTGTGCGTGCGTGTGTGTGTGAGAGTGTGTGTGTGCGTGCGGAGGGGGATGAGGGGGGGGTCAGCAGCTGCAGTAGTCGCAAGATGGTGCACTTTTGCCTTGCGGCCACACACATGCGAGGACTGCGGGCAGGGGTGCACTGGGTGGTGACCACACACACCACACGCGCAGCAACAACATGCAGGCGCCGGGCCCCAGCCCTCGGTGACCCCCCCCCCACACGCACACATGCTGTCACACCTGTCACGTCCTGGCACGCCATACAAGTGTAGTATTTCATACAGGCAGCGCCTAACGGCGCTCAGACCACTTATTGCCTTATTACTATCTGTAACACACAGTACCGCGTCTATCGACCCAGAGTACTGAAACACCCCGCTCAAGGCCACACACGCAGCAACAGCAGCAGCAGCATGCAGGCGCGGAGCTCATACTGTTGGGCAACGCCTTTCACGCACCGCCCCCCTCCCCCCCACATCCCTTCTACAGGCCACACACGCACACCACGCACTCACACCACAGGGCACAAATGGCAAGGACAAGGACAAGGGCAAAGCCAAGAAGGGGGCCAAGCAGCTCAAGCGCAGCGCAACACGCGCTGTGAAGGTGCGTGTGTGTGTCTGTGCACGTGTGTGGGTGTGTGTCTGTGCACTGGGGTGGGCCTGAGATGTCTGTGTGTCGTGGAGCGTGTGTGTGTGTGTGTGTATGTGTGTGTGTGTGTCCGGCCACACATCAGGTGTGTGCGACGTGGTCATGCACGCGGCCTCCTCTGGCTATCCACAAGGTGGGCGTGTGTGTGTGCTGGTGTGAACCATGTGCAGCTGTGTGGGGTCGGGTGCGTGGGTGTGGGTGTAGGGAGGGGGGTAAAGGGCAGCAGGGAGATGGGCAGGGGGGGGGGGAGCAGCAGCAACAGCAAAAAGATGACGCACTCCGGCCCCAGCGCCGACGACCACTCCCACACACATATGCTGTCGCCCTCTTAAGGCGGGGGGTCTAGGGGGGCGGGGGCGCCCCGGGGCTTTAGTTATAGTTGCGCATCCTGTCCACCCGCATTTTTTGTATATAGACGGGAATTATCACGACTCAGGGTGCCCATGTGAGGGAAAAGGGTGGACAGGATGCGCAGCTATCCGTAACCAGACAGGGAGAGGTTACTACATGGAGGAGGTATCAAACTCCGCCGATGACCCCGAAACCGAGCGCGATGGATAGCTGACTCCATTCCGCGTCTATATGTGTCCGTAGTACCTCGGGGGACCGAGGGAGGAGGGAGTTGTGGCCCCGGGCGTGTGGGGGGTCGGCTTACCGTCCCCGAATGCGCCACTCCGAGCCCTTGATGCGCGCCTGGCAGAGGGCAACGCCACATACCCGCCCATTGGCCCTTAATGCATGATATAGGGCAGCTGTGGGCGGGGGGGGGGGCGACCGTGGTTGCAGCGAGGGCCGCGCTGTTGCTGCGCGTGTGTGCACGCTGGCACATGGCGCACGGCGTGCCCATGCAGCCCAGTCCCAAAGTTGCCTGATAGCCGCTCTGGGGCAACAAATCATGTACATGTGATATATGAGCCGTGCTGGGGGGGGTGCACGCAGGGAGAGGCGCTGGGTTTTGTTTTGTGGGGGCTAGCGGGTGTGGGCATGCGGGAGACAGACGGCGCCAGGTCGACGCCCTGGCGCGCTCGATACCATACTAGATTCATATGACGGCTCCGCAAGCGCGGAGGGGATGCGGGCAGCGTCGTCGCGACAGCGGGCGTCGCGCTGACAGGTCCCAGCCCCACGCCCAGGGCCTCTCCAGCTGCCCCTCAGACGCTGACAGAGTCGGTTACAGTTACATCGGCTTTCCAGCAAAGACTGCCTCTAGTCCTAGTACCACTGCCTAGACCCAAGTCCAGTTCTGGCCCTAACAATTACTTGTGAGGGGCGGTAGCCACCAGCCGGCTGCCTGCCAACGTGTAGTCCCAGAGCAAAAAGGAGAGCTATTGTGCGACGCCTCCAAAATAGGTCCTAACTGCTTCTAGGGATAGGGGGTCAAGTGGCGCTTGCCAATCTACTTGACCGCCGTGGTGGAGGGGCCAGCGCCTGAGGGGCAGCCGGACCGTACACCACGGCTCTCCACCCGACCCTATCTGAGCACGCTCAAACGCCGTGTCCGAAAAAGTCTTCCAATCAGAACGAGTGCCACTATTTTCGCCTAGCTGCTGAATCAGTAGCTTAAGAAAATAGTGTCGGGAGGAGGCTGGAGGCCGGCCTTGCTGCCGAGCCACATCCATTGTGCAGTCAAAAGTCGTACGAAGAAGACGAGAAGCCGGCATGCGCATCACATGGCCTAGCCACTGCATTGATCGCTTTGCCACAAGGCTCTCAATTGGCTCAGTGTCGCACGCCTGCCGAATATAAGTTAATCTGTGCCGGTCGACCAGGCGCACACCCAGAATGCGACGAAGGCAGTTAGAGTGGGCAACCTCCAATTGAGTCAGTTGTGTTTTAGTAGGGGCCCATGTTTCGCAGCCGTACAGAAAGTGGGGCAGCACGAAAGTGTTGTAAAACCGCATCTTAGACTGCACTTGCATCTTCTTGCTGGCCCAAATCTTATCAAAAGACTTGCACCCCTCGACGAGGAGGTGCTGTCTGGGGGAGAGGAGCTCGACGAGGTGGTGGTGCCTGCCAAGGACCTCGACGAGGCTCATCATCAGGAAGTGCTTGTCGAGATTGCCGAGCTCAAGAAGCAGGTGTGTGTGTGTGTGTGTGTGTGTGTCTGTGTGTGTGTGCGTGTGTCTGTGTGTGTGTGTGTTTAATCAGCCTACAATGGGTGACAATGTGTGTGGGCTTGAATTTGCCCTGGGTCCAGAAGAGCTCGCGTGTCAATAGCGTCATTAGCGCCCCCGCAGACCCCACTGGTGAGCAACCAGGTAAATTGGGGGG
Source organism: Chlamydomonas sp. UWO 241 (assembly GCA_016618255.1). Taxonomy (NCBI): domain Eukaryota; kingdom Viridiplantae; phylum Chlorophyta; class Chlorophyceae; order Chlamydomonadales; family Chlamydomonadaceae; genus Chlamydomonas; species Chlamydomonas priscui. Next base: position 117,819 of record VFSX01000157.1, read on the forward strand.
GGGGGACTGCGGGTGCGAGGCTCGGGAATCTCGCTCCCAAAAGTGTAAAATTTGACGAGTTTCCCAGGTTTCAAAGAAAACACCTCCTGCTGGGGCGACTCAGCATATTCCCTCCTATGTTGCGGGGGCAAACAGGATGTACTTGGTTTCTGAACTGACACAACTGTCGCGTGTACAAGACAAGTGCATTGTGTGCACCGATGCTCGCACGTAGAAATGCGCGCGCACGCTGTCGACACGCACGCAAACGCCGTCGACACCCACACGCACACGCACACACCTTGCCTCACCTGTAGAATGGCGGTTCCAAGCCGCCGGTGCAAGCCGAGATTTCATTGGCACAGCTGCTCGTGCGTCTCGAGTAGGTGATGGCCGCAAGCCGCCTGCAGGCTACGTGAAGACGTGCAGCTACTGCGACGCGCTCACGATGCAGCGGGCGGGCGACATCTGCGACCGTGCTCGACAGACACAGCCGACACCGCGTGCGACTCCGGCCGACGGCGCCAGCGGCGGCACAGTTTCCTTTGCCAAGCACGTCCAGACGACACCGGAGCTGACCCCCGGGTGCCTCTCCGCACGCGACCAGCTGCTGCTGTCAATCGTGCGGGCGGGCAAGCCCAAGGGGTGCCACGCTGCCATCAGCACGCTCGAGCTCGGGGCCCTCTACGACCCCAAGGCCCAGGCAGACGTGCAGGGGTTCCCTGTCAACAGCGACGGGAAGCCCATGCTCAACAAGCAGGGCACTGGCTTTGCGCCGTCCATGGTTGAGTACATGACAGCGGGGCACCCCGACCGGCGCGTGCGCCTTGATATCGTCGACGAGCACGCACACTGGGATGCTGGGCAGTCCCACTTCGATGCGCACAAGGACGCGATGCGTGCAAAGGCCGAACTGGTGATTGCGTGCGGGTTAGTCGTGGTCCACACGCGGGGAGCGCCGGGTCGCGTTGCCATGAGGGCTGCGACGGAGCGCGCGCGTCTCGCGGCACGCGTGACGATCGCCAAGTGTGGCGAGGAGCTGCTTGGCATTGCGCCGGACGCGGTGCTGTGCCTGCGCGACGGCCGCAACCTCGATCCCCCCCCACGCGTCGCTCCTGTTCTTCTGGCTCCATCCTATGGTGCGTGTGTTTGTGTGTGCGTTTGCATGCGTGTGTGCGTGTGTGCGTGAAATACTCGAGAGATTGTGTCAGTTTTGTGTGGGGTGATGTAGGGGTGTGAAGATGGGCGGGGGTATACACATGGGGATTCCCCGGTTATTTGAAGGCGTGGGCCCGTCAAAACAGCAACGCAGGCAGGCAGGTCGGGCGGCCGAGCACACGCCCTGGTCGAAGGCGCACGCGCCCCCGGTCGAGCACCCCCCTTTCCCTGTCCCTCTCCCCCAACACCCGCCCCTGTCCCCTGCCCCTGATCCCCCGACCCCTCCTGCCCCCCTCTCCTGCAGCTGGCCTCGCTCGCGGCCTTCTGTGTCGGCGCCAGCCATGCACACACACACACACACACACACACACACACACACACCGCCTGCACCGCCTGCACCGCCCGCAGCAACGCAGGCAGGCAGGTCGGGCGGCCGAGCACACGCCCTGGTCGAAGGCGCACGCGCCCCCGGTCGAGCACCCCCCTTTCCCTGTCCCTCTCCCCCAACACCCGCCCCTGTCCCCTGCCCCTGATCCCCCGACCCCTCCTGCCCCCCTCTCCTGCAGCTGGCCTCGCTCGCGGCCTTCTGTGTCGGCGCCAGCCATGCACACACACACACACACACACACACACACACACACCGCCTGCACCGCCTGCACCGCCCGCAGCAACGCAGGCAGGCAGGTCAGGCGGCCGAGCACACGCCCTGGTCGAAGGCGCACGCGCCCCCGGTCGAGCACCCCCCTTTCCCTGTCCCTCTCCCCCAACACCCGCCCCTGTCCCCTGCCCCTGATCCCCCGACCCCTCCTGCCCCCCTCTCCTGCAGCTGGCCTCGCTCGCGGCCTTCTGTGTCGGCGCCAGCCATGCACACACACACACACACACACACACACACACACACACCGCCTGCACCGCCTGCACCGCCCGCAGCAACGCAGGCAGGCAGGTCGGGCGGCCGAGCACACGCCCTGGTCGAAGGCGCACGCGCCCCCGGTCGAGCACCCCCCTTTCCCTGTCCCTCTCCCCCAACACCCGCCCCTGTCCCCTGCCCCTGATCCCCCGACCCCTCCTGCCCCCCTCTCCTGCAGCTGGCCTCGCTCGCGGCGCTCTGTCGGCAAGCATGCACCACACAACACACACACACACACACACACCACACCGCCTGCACCGCCTGCACCGCCCGCAGCAACGCAGGCAGGCAGGTCGAGCGGCCGAGCACACGCCCTGGTCGAAGGCGCACGCGCCCCCGGTCGAGCACCCCCCTTTCCCTGTCCCTCTCCCCCAACACCCGCCCCTGTCCCCTGCCCCTGATCCCCCGACCCCTCCTGCCCCCTTCTCCTGCAGCTGGCCTCGCTCGCGGCCTTCTGTGTCGGCGCCAGCCATGCACACACACACACACACACACACACACACACACCGCCTGCACCGCCTGCACCGCCCGCAGCAACGCAGGCAGGCAGGTCGGGCGGCCGAGCACACGCCCTGGTCGAAGGCGCACGCGCCCCCGGTCGAGCACCCCCCTTTCCCTGTCCCTCTCCCCCAACCCCCGCCCCTGTCCCCTGCCCCTGATCCCCCGACCCCTCCTGCCCCCCTCTCCTGCAGCTGGCCTCGCTCGCGGCCTTCTGTGTCGGCGCCAGCCATGCACACACACACACACACACACACACACACACCGCCTGCACCGCCTGCACCGCCCGCAGCAACGCAGGCAGGCAGGTCGGGCGGCCGAGCACACGCCCTGGTCGAAGGCGCACGCGCCCCCGGTCGAGCACCCCCCTTTCCCTGTCCCTCTCCCCCAACACCCGCCCCTGTCCCCTGCCCCTGATCCCCCGACCCCTCCTGCCCCCCTCTCCTGCAGCTGGCCTCGCTCGCGGCCTTCTGTGTCGGCGCCAGCCATGCACACACACACACACACACACACACACACACAG
>VFSX01000157.1:124011-186511 GCA_016618255.1 Chlamydomonas sp. UWO 241
GTTCTGCTGCTGTTGCGACTGTCCCTGCTCCCTTTGTGTTCAGGCGTATCATCGCATGCGTGGGTGTGAGTGCGTGTGTGCTCGCGTGTGAGTGCGCAGCTGGCGCCCACACCTGGCTCCCCCCTCCACACCTTCACCTCGGCCCGCCACTCCTTGCGCCACCGCCCCGCAGGAACTGCGCGCGCGGAGTTCAAGTCGGATGCGACGAACGGGCTGCTGCAGTACATTGACGAGATCATCGAGATCACTCGCAAGCAGCGCAAGATCCTCGAGAGCCCTAGCGTCGGCCTCGACGTCGAGCTCCTCACACGCTGCTCGTGGGCAGCAGACGAGGAGCTGGGCGCAGATGCCACAATGGAGCTGGTGTGCGAGGTGGTGCGCGACGTGGCGAAGGCGGTCGGCAAGGGAGGTGAGGCGCTGCGTGCACTGGGTGTCGCTGCCGCTGCCGCTGCTGCGCCCATCGCTCTCCTCTTGCTGCTGCTGCTGCGCCTGCTGTGCCTGCTGCGCCTGCCGCTGCTCCCGTGTTTTGCACGCATCCAGCAGCGCGCGCTGGACAGAACCACTCACGCGCGCCCCTCTAGGCGCTCACCCCCCAGCCCGCACGCCCCCCCCCCCCCACCCACCCACCCCCACCCACCACCCCTTGCGCCACCACCGTCGCAGGAACCGAGGCAGCCAAGCTCGCGTCAGAGGCGACGAACGCGCTGCTGGTACACGCTGGCGCCACGCCGTCCGTCGTGATCACTCCCAAGCAGCGCAAGATCCTCGAGAGCCCTGGCGGCAACCTCGACATCGAGATCCGCGGCCGCTGCTCGCGGGCAGCGGACGAAAAGCTGAGCGCTGATGCCACAATGGAGCTGGTGCGCGAAGTGGCGGAGGCGGTCGGCAAGGGATGTGAGGCGCTGCGTGCACTGGGTGTCGCTGCCGCTGCTGCGCCCATCGCTCTTCTCTTGCTGCTGCTGCTGCTGTGCCTGCTGCGCCTGCTGTGCCTGCTGCGCCTGCTGCTGCTCCTGTGTTTTACGTGCATCCAGCAGCGCGCGTTGGACCGCACCACACACGCGCGCCCCTCCAGGCGCTCACCCCCCCCCTCAGCCCGCACGCCCCCCCCCCCACCACACACACACACACATCACCCCCTTGCACCACCGCCACCGCAACAATGTTGAAAGCGGAGCGCGTCGCTGTGGCCATGAGCGCGCTGCTGGTGCATGCCGACTTTGTGGGCTACAACCTCGCCACCAAGGAACGCAAGCTTATCAGCGACGGTAGCAGCATCGGCATCGACATCATCCTCCGATGCGAGGGGGCGGAGGCTGCTGAGCTGGACGCTGACTACCGCCCCTCACAAGTAATTGTTAGGGCCAGAACTGGACTTGGGTCTAGGCGGTGGTACTAGGACTAGAGGTCGTCTTTGCTGGAAAGCCGATGTAACTGTAACTGTAACTGCATATCTGTCTGTTGGCCTGTCGGCCGGCCGGCCCGTCTGTCTATCGGCCTGTCTATCGGCCGGCCTGCCCATCTGTATGCCTGTCTGTCTGCCTGCATGTCTGCCAGCTTGCCTGAATGCCCATCCTGCCTGCCTCTCCCGCCCGTCCTGCTCCTGCCTGTCCTTCTGCCTGTCTGCACTTCTGCCTGTCCGCCTCTCCGCCTGCCTATACTGCACGCCTGTCACTCTTTGTTTTCGGCCCCTTGCTTGTCTGTCTACCCATCAGCCTGCCTGTCGCTGTTGCTGCCTGCATGTCTTTCCATCAGTCTGCCTCTTCTACTGCGTGCCTCTCCTGTTTGTCGGCCTGTCCGTCTGCCCCCACCCACCCCCCAAACACGCACACATACACACACACACACACACACACACACACACACAAACCGCCACCCCAACTCGTGCCACCTCTGCACGTACCAACAACGCAACGCAGGCAATAGCACCAGCTGGCATGTGTTCGACGCAGAGGGCAAGCCCCTCCCGACCATCAACGCGTTCCTGATCAGGAACAGGTTCACGTCCATGAGGCCTGAGGAGCGCGACACGGTGCTGAAGGCCGCTCAGGAACAGGACCTGCGCGAGGACATCAAGGTCGCCAAAGTGGAGGCGAACGGCGGCAGGCGGGCCAGGAGGGGCGTGGGTGAGTATGTCCGGTGCCTTGCCCAGTCTCCCGAGCGCCATGCCAAGTGGGCAATGGTCACGACATGGGTCAAATGGCAAAAACAACCCGAGGCTCAACGTGCAAAGTTGATGGCGGGATTGGCGATGGCGTGGCCTACAGTGCCCCGCGCGCGTCAGCAGTGCAGTAACAGTAACAGTAACACGGGGTTTCCAGCTAAGCAGGCAACTCTTCCACTAGAGACACCCGCCGACACTCCAGCACACTTCAGTACTAGAGTACCGCCGGCTCCCGGCCAATAGACTACCGCTCCCGCCGGCTAGACTACCCCAAACAGCGGTCTCTGAGAGACATGTCTGGCAAGGAGCATATAGGAGAGGACCTTCCTCAAGGTCACAGTAGTGGCCTTGTGGCCAGTCAAGCCGGCAGAGCCGACTGGCGCTGACTGGAACGGTCCCCGCCTGGCAGTGCATGGCTGTCCAGCTCTCGTTTGCATGGGGCTCAGCCGGCGCCCCATGCCTCATGCATGGCCAGGTCCCACCCTCCAGGGGTGCATGGACGACAGAGTTGTCATGGAGGCTGCCTGAAGACCTTCCAACGCCAGTCACCGGCAGACGAGCGACCCCGAGGATGAGCGCGGTGACGAACGCTGCGATTGGTGAAGCGGATTTACTCTGTGTTGCCTCGGCGGTCGCCACCGCTGAAGCCGTGATTGTAGCCCGCCTCTACGGGCAGCCATCTTGACCAATGTCCAGCATGCATTGACGGGCGCTAGCTCCTCCGCTCGTCGATCAACTCGTCAAGATCGGTGCCGCATGGCGTCCTGCATGGGGGGAGGATAAGGGCCGTCTCCCAGCACGGGCCGCGGCAGCGCCGCGGCTACTCGCCAAGCCATGGCAGCGCCGGGCAAGCCGCTCCTGAAGTGTTCCACCGAGGGGCAGTCTAGCAGGAGCCGGGCCAGTCGTATTTTACCCCGCTCGTCAGCGGCACGGAGATCCTCGTCACCAGCAGCGCCGCATTGCTGGGTCCAGGGCTCGGCGACGAGAACGCGCCTCCGTTAATCGAGCCCCAAGTCAGCAGCACACACACAACATACACACGCACACACAGGCGTAGGCTCAACCACGCGATCTGGGAAGTTCCTGGCACAGGCGTACCTCGATGGCCACCGCCATTCCTTCGGCGTGCACAACACTCTCCAGGAGAAGCTGAATGTCGAGTCGTGGTGAGTAGAACCGGGTCCCTCTCGGGGCCGCAAAGAGGTGGACAACACCGCGTGCGTTGGGTACCTGTGGCACGTTGGAGCCAGGGGGGGGGGACGACGGTGAACTCGCAGGCCCAACGTGGCAGCGCGGGGACGACGGTGCCCCACCGTTCCCAAGGCCTTTCAGCTTATACATACTGTTTTGTGGATGCCGCTGCTTTGCACACCACAGGGTCGTTGCCTACTGGTTTGACCCCGGCGGCGACACGCCGGAGGGGCTTGTGGCCGAGGATGAGCTGTCGACGACCTTCATCCCTTCCAGCAAAAACAGCAAGGGGCCGAAGGACAACCTGTCGGTGCGCGACACGCTGGACCGCATGAGGGCGGCGCCAGCACCAGTGGCGGGAGGCCCCAAGGTTGGTCTCGCGTCTTGAACGTGTAGTGCCGAGGGGCTGGAAGGGTTCATAGACATCGTCATCTTGTTAGTGTCTGGGATTAGCCGGGCGGAAGCGGCGGCGCAAGCAGTGGCAGCAGCTGCCGGGGCAGGGAGGGGGGAGGGGGGGCGTGGTGGGCGGAGGGCGGTGAAAGAATCAAGGCTTGGTGTAGGGGCAGTGGGATCAGAGAGAGAGGAAGCGAGAGAAATATGAGAAGAAGGGGGCGCCCCCGACCCAACCTCATTCCACAGGTGTGCACGGAATGCCGCACAACATAAGCCACTCACACACGCACACACACACATACACACAGGCTGGCGCTGGGGGCGGTGGCACTGAGCGCAGGCGCATGTCGTGCCCTCCTCCACATGCACACGCACACACAAACACACCTTGGCCCGCAGCGCGTGTCGAGTAGGCAGGCCTTTCATCACACAAACAAAAGTCTGTTCTGTTTTAGAACCAGTTTGTTAAACAATAATGCCGCACGCCCCCCCCCCCCTCCCCCGCAGCAAGGATGAGCTTGGATTGGTATCACGTTGTGACGCGGATGGGCACACACACACGCACACACATGTGCCCTGCCCTGCCCTGCCTTGCCTTGCCTTGCCTTGCCTTGCCTTGCCTTGCCTTGCCTTGCCTTGCCTTGCCTTGCCTTGCCTTGCCTTGCCTTGACTTGCCTTGCCTTGCCTTGCCTTGCCTTGCCTTGCCTTGCCTTGCCTTGCCTTGCCTTGCCTTGCCTTGCCTTGCCTTGCCTTGCCTTGCCTTGCCTTGCCTTGCCCTGCCTTACCCTGCCCTGCCCTGCCTGACCGCCCGCACCCCCCGCTGCGGCCTCCATCGCTCCAGGCGCGTGGCGGCTGAGTGACGGGCGCGGAGGAGTGCGCTGAGTGCGGGGTGGGTTGTCGGCTGGGGTGCAGGGGTGAGGTGGGGTGGGGCGCTGTGGATGCTGACGCGTGTGCGACCCCTGTGTGCGCAGGCCACCACGCCATGCAGGCAGTTAGGCCCGACCGGACCGGCGACGCTGTGCATCAACTGCGGAATCCGGTACTGCAAGAGCAAGAGCCGGAAGTAATTGAGGGGGCGGCGGGGCGGGGCGAGGGACGTCAGAGGACATCGCGACTGGTCTGACTGCAGGAGAAGAATGAGGGACCTGGGGCTGTCTGTTTCGCCCATTGGCAGCGGACAGGACTCATGGGGATCTGTTCGGGGCGCTGTGAGCAGGATGGAGAGCGGATAGGAGGCGAGACTGGCCTGTGTGTGTAACCAGGCTGTGGAATACAAGCACGAGCGCATGTGCGCAGGTGCATGCCAAGGAGCATCGCCGCAAACTGCGGGAGCGCTTGCAGAGTGTCGTTGAACAGGCACCACGCTTCATTACATCTCAAAATCGGTCAAGGTAGCAGCTGGCAGGAAACTGGGGCCATTTGAGACCACTCAGAATCAAATGTGCGGTAAAAGTAATCCTAAACATCAAATCGTAAACACCAGTAAAAAGGCCAACTGCCTTGATTTGTTCCTTGCCTAACTTGGTTTATGGAACGCGTTCTACGAATGGTAGTAGTGCTCTCAGAGTGGGGTGTGTGCTCCACTGCCTTGCCCCGCCTTCCTAACATACGTTCTCATGAACTTGTTCACTGTCTGCTGGTTCCTGAGGTGAGATGAGCTAAACCTGCTTAAAGCAGCAGTGTGGTGCAGAGGACAAGCTAGCGCTAAGATGTTGCTGAGGCGTATAAAATGTGTTCATATAGTGAGAGACGAATGTATGTGCGCTCAATGCATTGATGTGGGTTGTCATCGACTGCAAAACACCATCATCACTGTGCGCAGTGGCCAGCGTAACAGCAAGGGTTATATCAGAGGCAGAATCGCCAAAAACATCATATGATGTCTCAACCGCGTCGTTATTCATAACTGAAGGCGCTGTGAGGAAAACATACAGGCGCGCCTGTAGGCGCCTGCAGGCGGGTCTCATCAAATAAGTTTAGGGTTTAAACCCAACACCCTAAACCCTAAACCCTAAATCATAGGAGTGGCTAGCGGCCAACTGTCTGCGCATTGTTCCTAGGGCGGCTGGCAGATCCACTTCAGGTCCGACTCCGAATCTGGTGCGGCCTGGCCCCCTAGACCAGGCAGGGTGACTTGGTCAGATGGCAGCTGTGGCTGCGGGGCCTCTGCGGTGCCATGTGCCCATGCGGCAGGCGCTGGGCCTGCGGGTGCGGGCTGAGCAGTAGCGCCTCCGCCGTGAGCACCGCGATCCGCACGGCGATCCTCACTGCTCCGTGACACGGGCAACACGCTGGTGGCTGCTGTCTCGTCCGCAAAGTTGCGCTTGGCACCTGGTCCACGCGTCTGCACAGCCGCGCAGTCGTACGCCCTGGCTGCGTCCTCCTCGGAAACGTAGGTCCGACCTAGGAGTCCCGATGTGCCGCCTGCGCTTGTTTTGTGGGTCTGTCAGCTGCGCGGCCCATGAAGACCTGGACATGTTCCAGCAGATGCCAATAACATATTCATTCAATTAGGTTAGGGCTTAATCCAAGCCCAATTAACGTACTCATTCAGAGGGAGACAAAATGTGTGACCAATGCATTGACGTGGGGTTGTCATCGACGGCACAACTCCATCATCACTGTCCGCAATGTGGCAGTGTCACAGCAGGGTCGTCAGAGGTGTGCAGAACCGCCTCAGAACATCGTGATGTCTCTCTATCGCATCGTGATTCAGAACTGGAGGCGCCACCATGAGAAATACAGGCGTGTCGCATCAAATCAATATGAGCAGTGGCTCGCGGCCAACTGTCTATACACTGCTCCTGGGCGGCTGGCAGATCCACTCCGAATCCGACTCTGGTGCGGCCTGGGACCCTGGTCCATGTGGTGGGACCTGATCAGGGTACGGCTGTGGCTGTGGGGCAACTGCAGTGCCGTGCACCCCTGCAGCAGCCGTTGGGCCTGCGGGTGTGTGCGGCTGCGGCGCGTGACTCACTGCATGACGGCCCCCGCTTCGGGCACGAGGCACGGTGAAGCTGCGGTGCTGCTCCTCAACCTTGACAGCTGCAGTGCCGTGCGCCCCTGCAGCTGCCGCGGGGCCTGCGGGTGCGGCCTGCGGCTGCGGCTCGTCCTTCACTGCTTGACGGCCCTCGCTGCGGACGAGGGTCACGGTGAAGCTGCGGCGCTGCTCCTCAACCTTGACAGCTGCGTGCTGAGTGGTGGTGCCTCGGTCGTGAGCATCGCGATCCGCATGGCGCTCCTCACTGCTCTGCAACACGGGTGGCTTGCTGGTGGCGGCTGTCACGTCCGGGAAGTTGCGCTTGGCACCCGGTCCGTGCGCCTGCACAGCCGCACTGTCGTACGCCCTGGCTGCGTCCTCCTCGGATGCGTAGCTCCCGATGTGCCGCTGCCGCTTGGTCTGCGGGTCTGTCAGCCGCACTTGCCATGACGACGTGGACTTGTTCCATGAGACGCCAATGAAGCACGAGCTCCTGCGCTCGTTCCGCTCCTCTCCTAGTGTCGCAGGCAGCTCGCTGATGGCCTCGCCAGGGAAGTTGCGTTGCGCACCTGGTCCGTGTGCCTGCACAGCTGCGTAGACATACGCCCTGGCTGCGTCCTCCTCGGAAGAGTAGCTCCCAATCTGCCGCTGGCGCTTGGTCTGTGGGTCGTACAGCCACGCAACCCATACAGATTTGGACTTGTGCCAGCAGACGCCGACGTAGTTTGAGCTGGAGGACAGCACGCCCTGAGAGTGCCTGGATCGGGCGGCAACGAGAGTGCATCAACAGGTCAGGCGTGTCGACGTGGATGTGCGCGCGCGCGTACTGCTGCATGGGCAGATGCTGCATGGGCAGATGCTGCATGACGCGCGCGTGGCATGCCATGAAAGCTTCGTCCGTGGTTCTCCTCACCCCTGTCCATGGCGCTGCTCCTGCTCCAGACCCTGGCGCTGCAGCCCCCTCCTCGACGCCCTCTATGCAGCTCCCCCCTCGACGCCCTCCATGCAGGCGGCGGTTGCTTGCATGCGTGCGCGAGCGGGTCTGTAAATGGTGGCAGCGAGATCCCTGGCGCCTTGATGCAAGCAAGCCGAAATGCGATGTGGAGGAACGACAGCATCTCGCCGCGGATTTCTTTGGATTTTGTGTGGATTCGTTGTCACAGGACCTCACCTCACCACCCGTGCCCGTGCGGCTGGGCCCCGTCGCCGGCCGCGCCCAAAGCAGCCCAAGCGCTGCAGGCGCGGGAGCACTACTTTTGGTCCTGCCCCGTGGCAGCGTCAGTCGTCGCGGAGCTCTCCTTTGGTCTGGGGCTCCCAGTGGCCGACGGGCCCTCTCGGGCGGACGTTTGGCTCCTGCGCCCCCCCCGGCTGCGGTGGTGGCCAGCGGGCTGCACGCTGGGGCATGGGCGGTGGTGTGCGCAGCGGCAGTCGACGCCATGGAGCGTGGCCGCCGCCGCATGTGGGCAACCGTATTGGGGCCACCATCGGCCGGTCTGGGCAACACCCCAGGCGGGGATGCGGCGGCGGTGGTAGTGGCGGGACGCCGCGCAGCAGCGGAGTTCTGGAGCCTCCTCCAGGATTTTGTGGGGGTCGGCCGTGTCCCGGCCACATGGGGGGTACTCCCGAGCAACCACCCCTTTTCGGCTGCCTGCCCGAGGGGGAGGGGCAGCGCACGGTCCTGCACCGGCCACCCATGCCTGCTACTCTGTAGGTGTGGGGCGCGGCCACCTGCCCTGACCCGTGCACTGGGTCAGGGCAGAGGAGAGGTGGGAGTTTTTTGTCATTGCTAGGGGTGGTGGCCGTTTGCCGCCCCGTATCTGGCCGAAACGACGTGACGTGTGGTGATTTGGTCAGGGGGCAAGCATGACCCCTGGGGTGTCGCCGACCACGGGAAAACTCACGCATGGGCTCACGAGAGAGTCACGCGTCACGTCGTCTAGGCTAGGTGCGGTCCGCATGGGCGGCCCCTGTAGCATGGTGAGCCTCCCAACTCTCACCCCCCCTTCCCCCCCCACCCCTGCCCTCCCGCGGGTGGGCCGGGATACCCGGCCCAGTTCTCGCCCGTCCTATACTTTTTATGCTTTTGTTGGTGTTGGCCCGGCCTGCTCAGAGAGGGGTGGGCACATGCCTCCCCTGTCCTGTTCCTCCTGTCTTTTATTTTTCCCCTAACTAATTTTTAGTTATGATGATGATGAGAGTTTTACAATCCACTTCTGGCGGTCACACGTACGGTTCCAAAGCTCCAGTGGGACTTAGAGAATCAAGGCTCAAGGCCCACAAAAGGTCAAGCTACAAGTTGCTTGCTACAAGTTGCTTGCTAGATGGCATCCCCTCTGGGGGTGTTTTTGAAGGGGAGGTGGCGCCACACACGTGCGGTGGCGGGTGCGGTGTGGTCGCTGAGTAGAGTGCTGCGGCGGGTGTGCTACTAGCCCCGCTTCCGGTGGTCTGGGGGAGGGCTTTTTGGTCCCTTCATGGTTTTATACCTTGGGTCCGCCCTCTGGCCATTTGAGGGGCTGGGTGTGCAGCCTGCACAGTGGTGCTGCTTGCTTGGCGCCCGCCACCAAGTGTGGATGGCGTTACCGTGGGCTACTTGTAGCTTGACCTTTTGTGGGCCTTGAGCCTTGTTTCTCTAAGTCCCACTGGAGCTTTGGAACCGTACGTGTGACCGCCAGAAGTGGATTGTAAAACTCTCATCATCAAAAAAGTAGCCCACGGTAACGCCATCCACACTTGGTGGCGGGCGCCAAGCAAGCAGCACCACTGTGCAGGCTGCACACCCAGCCCCTCAAATGGCCAAAGGGCGGACCCAAGGTATAAAACCATGAAGGGACCAAAAAGCCCTCCCGCAGCCCACCGGAAGCGGGGCTAGTAGCACACCCGCCGCAGCACTCTACTCAGCGACCACACCGCACCCGCCACCGCACGCGTGTGGCGCCACCTCCCCTTCAAAAACACCTCCAGAGGGAATGCCATCTAGTAAGCAGGTGCAGGCACCCGCTCGCCGTCAACGACGAGGCGCGCGCGGTGGAACTGCGCCCGCTTCCCCGCAACCTTGGCGGCGAGGAAAGCGGGCCACAGCGCCTGGTGCTGCGCCTCCTCGCGGTCACTGAGGACGTCGAAGACTGCAGTCGAGTCCACGCAGCGGCGCAGCTCGTGGCGCCAGCGCACGACAGTGTCGGCCACGGCGTCAGACGCCACGGTGAAGAGCACACGCAGCACACCGCCCCCGCGTGGCTCCACGCCGATGCCCCCGACGGCAGGCTTGGCGTTGAGGAGCGACGCGGACACGACGCCACCATCAGCCGGCTCCCGCCGGCCGGTGCCGCCGTAGAGGAAGCGCACGACATCCGTAGCCAGGTGGACGGGCAGGCTGGTGCCGTCCTCGGCAGCTGCAGCGATCCGCTCCGCCGCCGCCGCCGTCGCCTCCTCTTCATCCATCCGCCTGCCACCGCCCGCGAGGAACCAGTTGGCGCCGCGTGCCACCGGGATGGACAGCACGAAGCTGCGGCGCAGCGACGTGTCGCCCACACGCGCAGGCAGCCCCCCCCGGCGGGAGGGGCCGCGCGCAGATGCGGCACGCGTGGCGCCCGACGCAGGCCGCTCCGTCGCCGCCCCCCCCCCCGCCGACGCCACAGGGGCGGCAGCAGCAGCGGGCCGGGCAGGCTGAGCAGCCTCGGCAGCAGGCGCAGCGCGGGGCGCCGCACTGTGGGCCGCATGGCCGGCCCGCGCGCGGGCGGGCTCTGCATGCGGCATCTGCATGGGCGCCCCAGGGACGCGGCTCACCAGGAGGCTCACCACATCCACCAGGGACGCAATCTGTTGCGCCTGCGCCTGCACCACAGCGAGCACCCCCGCAAGGGCACCGCTGTGGCCGGCGTCGGCAACCTGTGGCGCGCCCACCTGCGTCGGCGCATTCTGTGGCTGGGCGCGCGCCCTCGCCTCCCTGTCCAGCAGCCCCCCTACCAGGCGTCTGATGTCTGCCTGCCCCGCGCTGAGGGCGCGGAGGGCGTCTGTGGTGTCGGCCGAGGCCGAGATGTGGTTGCTGGCGTCGCCATGCAGGTGTTGCGCAGCCTCCGCGTATGTGGCTGCCCCCCGCGCCCCGTGGAGCGCCGAAAGCTGTGTCTGTGTCGCATCCACGCACGCGCGGTGGCGTGGCGGGGAGTCTGAGCCGGGGGAGCCGCTGCTCACCAGTGATTCTGTGGTGGTGGCCGCGCGGGCGATGAGCGCGCCGGCGGCCGCACTGTGTTTGCGCGCCTTAGAGCGCGTCATGAGTCATGGGAGCCTAGTTAGGATGTGCCCCTCACCGAGTCCTTCTGTGCCTCCCCCCAAGAGGGGGGCCCTGCGACAAGCTCAAAGTCATACTCGGTGCAACTCGAACGGATGGGCATGTGCCCAGAGCCAGGTTAAGGGTGGCAGGTTTCAAGTCCTGTGTGCTGGTTGAAATCCCAGTTAGAAATCCCCTTGAACGTTAGAGGTTGCGGCCCGGTTTTTCATCCTTTTGGGGCCACGTCTTGGCCGCGCTCCCTCCTGCGAGAGAGGGGTCTGTCCTTAACTGCCCACATCCTCCGGGATGTGCGGCGGTGCTTCCTGCCAAATTGGCGGGATATGCGAGTATCCAGCCATGTCCAGTGCTTTTGTGTGGGGAGGAGCCTAACTATATGTGTGTACTCCCCGGGGTTTCCCAGGCAGACCGGGGTGTTTATTGGCCTGAGGGTCCCTGACTTTTTCTGGCACGGGTTTTGCCCCTTTGCAGGACCCGCTTACGCGACGCAACCCTCCAGCGGGGGGCAATGCTACTTTTGTCGGGGGGAGGGAGAGGGATGGTGCTGAGGCACCCCGGGCCGTGTGGGACCCCGGGGGTGGCGGAGGAGTTGAGGTGGGAACGAGTTAGGGGCGTGCCGCCTCAGTGTTTGTCGAGTGTGGACATGGGCTCGCTTTCCCGCACCTGGCTCTCAGAACCGTGCGTAGTAGCCTTTGCGGTTCGTCACGACAGGGGAGTGTGCTGGGGGGTGTGTGTGCGCCTCGCTGGCTGTAGAAGTAGCTTTGGGCCTGTGCTTTTGCTCAGGGTCGAGGCGCTCCCGTTGTGTTATGCAAACGACGACGACGACGACCTCACCACGCCTGCACTGACACTGAGAACGCCACGCCAGGCCAGACTGTGCAGAACGCTTGGACGACGAATGGAGTGACAAAGTGTGGCACATTACAGATATAAAACAGGCCCTTCCTTCCTAGCATGCTTATAATCGGTGCAACTTCTGGGGACACAGAGGGGGGGTCTTCATAACATGTGTGTGTGGCCCACCTGAGTGGCATGGCCGCGGCACACTACCCCCCCCCTACCAACCCCGTCCCCCCTACCCCCGTCCCCCCTACCCCCCTACCCCCCTACCCCCTACCCCCCCTACCCCCCTACCCCCCTACCCCCCACCCCCCTTCCCCCTACCCCCTACCCCCTACCCCCCTACCCCCTTACCCCCTACCCCCCTACCCCCTACCCCTACCCCCCTACCCCCCTACCCCCCTACCCCCTACCCCCACCCCTACCCACCCACACCCACACCCACATACACATGCCGCCCCCCTCCCCCACACACACGCACACGCAGGAAGACGGGTGCTCTGACGGCAGCACACACACCTGCGGCACACCTTCCAGCCTGCCCAATCTCCCACCCTCAAGCTCGCTTCAATCAACCAGCCCCAGCCAGACTCGCTCGCCCACCCCCCAGCCTCCACCTGTCCGACAGCTTGCCCGACGGCGCAACACCCGCGCTGTAAAGCGCAACACCCGGACGGTATTACAGTTTACACTTTACAGTTTACAGTATGCACCCTTGGGGCGTGGGATTGAGGGAGCTGCCGGGCGGTATAGCGCAACACCCGAGCGGTACGGCAATCTGCTGCCACGCCTGTTTGCGTCGCTCGCGGCATGGATGGAAAAAAACAGGCAGGAGGCAGCGCCAACCCGGGCTGTACAACGCAACAACCAGGCGCTACACCAGCGGCGCATCACCCGGGTGGTACGACACCACTGCAACACCAGGGCGGTACAACTCAACACCCAGGTGGTACGCCACCAGCGCAACACCTGCGCGTGACGGTCCGTGCGCCAGCTGGCGCGCCTGCACGCGTCGCTCACATCTTGGGCCGCAACACCGGGGCGGTACATCAGCGCAGCTCCTAGGCGGTACGACCCAGCTGGTACAGTGCAACACCCAGGCGGTACGATGGTGCAAAACCCAGGCGGTACGCCACCAGCGCAACACCCGGGTGCTGCACCAGCGGCGCACGACACCACTGCAACACAAGGGCGGTACAACGCAACACCTAGGCGGTACGACACCGGTACAACACCTGCCTCGCCTGCGCGTGTCGCTCACATCATGGGCCGCAACGCCGTGGCGGTATAGCGATGCAAGAACAGGGCAGTACAGCGGCATACCAAGGCGGGACGACAGCGGCACAACACATCACGGCCCACACGCGCCCCGCACGCGCGGCGGCGGCGCAGCTGCGCGCCTGCTCTCATCGTTGCTGGCATGCGGCGCAACACCTGGGCGGCACAACGCAACACCCAGGCGGAACACCAGGGGTGCAACACCCGGGCGGTACAACACCACTGCAACACCAGGGTGGTACAATTTTTGTTGAGCAATCTCCGCTGCATAAGGGCATGCATCAGTGGCGTGGGTGCGGCTTTAGTGCTGTGTAAGGGACCCCTGGCTTTTTGTTGCCACACTTTCTCACCGTGTGTGATGCACCCTGTAGGTGCATCACACACGACTGTAAAATCCATCATCACTCCTGTCACTCTTCTCCCTGTTACTGCCCGCTGCGGCCCGCCTTGTTTCATGCATTTTCGCTCGGTCTCGACGAATCCACACAAATGCGAGAGTGGTACAAACAGCGTGGGGCCCGTAGCCCGTAACTCGTAACCCTCGCAACCCTTCCCGTAACCCTCCCCGGAACCCCGAGTTAACGCCCTCCGGGGCCAGTCAACGGTGTGGGGCACACATTCACGCCGTTGCACACCTTTCTCGAGGTACGGGGTGTTGTGGGGCACCTTGCGAGGGTGTGCCCGTAAGCCCTGCAACGGCGAGGTTTAAATTACGTAACAGCCCAGCAAATCAGCCCAGTGACTCAGCCCGTACTGTGAGCCAGGGGCCCTGCTGTGAGCCTGAACCCATAATCAGAAACGTGTGAAACGCTGCTGGAAGTGTGATCGGCGCCATCAAGGCCCCCGCAGCGCCCAAGGACGGCCACAGCGTGCCTGCATCAGGTCAATGGGCCGCCTGGAGGAGGCCAGTTTTTTCAGACCCCGCACCTGCGTTCGACCAGTCGCCGCGTTGACGCACCCACAGACGCCCGAGTTACGGGAGGATACGGGAGGTCATTATGAATGTGGGGGCTGCTGGGGCCAGGGAGTTGCCCACACCCATCCCCACCCTGTAAATAAATGCCCTGGCGCCATCCACCTAGCAGCTCTCGTCGACTGCCGCACCATCTCTGCTAGGCGCCAGGGCTCTCGCCTGCCACCATTCGCACTCTCGCCGACGCGCGTGCCAGCAACGGCCGCCTGCATGGAGGCCATTGAGATTGAGGGGGCAGCCCAGCTGCTAGCGCTACACCAGGGGCTGGAGCAGGGGGAGCTTCATGGGCAGCCGCGGGCACGGCGTGGATACGCCGAGCAGGAGGGGTGAGGAGCACCTCGCACGCATGCAACATCCGCCCATGCATCTGCCCATGCAGCATCTGCCCATGCAAGTCCACGTCAACACACAACCCTGGCTGACTCCTTGATGCAATCTCCTCGCGGCCCATTCCAGGCGGTCTCAGGGCGTGGCGTCCACCAGCTCAAGATATGTCGGCGTCTCCTGGGACAAGGCCAACTCTTCATGGCGCGCGCGGCTGACGGACACGCAGACCAGGCGTGAGCGGCACATTGGGTGCTATGCCTCCGAGGAGAGCGCAGCCAGGGCGTACGACTGCGCGGTTGTGCAGGCCCACGGATCAGGCGCCACGCGCAACTTCCCGGACGAGGACATCAGCGAGCTGCCTGTGACATTGGGAGAGGAGCGGAAGCAGAGCAGCAGTTCGCGCTACACCGGCGTCTGCTGGAACAGGGCTCAATCTGCATGGCAGGTGGAGCTTTGGGATCCGCAGTCGAAGCGCAGTCGGCACATAGGGATCTTCGCCTCCGAGGAGAACGCAGCCAGGGCGTACGACTATGCGGCTGTGCAGGCGCGCGGACCAGGTGCCAAGCGCAACTTCCCTGGTGAGGTCATCAGTGAGCTGCCTATGACAGTGGGAGAGGAGCGGAAGGGGCCCAAGTCGCGTTACATGGGCGTCTCATGGCACAAGTCCGACTCAGCATGGCACGTGCAGCTGAGAGACCCACAAAACAAGCGCAAGCGGTGTGTCGGGAGCTATGCCTTTGAGGAGGACGCAGCCAAGGCGTACGACTTTGAGGCTGTGAAGATGTGCGGACCAGACGCCAAGCGCAACTTCCCTGGCGAGGTCATCAGCGAGCTTCCCGTGACTGTGGGAGAGGAGCAGAAGGCACGCAGCAGCTCGCGCTTCATTGGCGTATGCTGGGACAAGTCCAACTCTGCATGGCGCGCGCAGCTGAGAGACCCGCAAACAAAGCGCCAGCGGTGCATTGGGTGCTTCACCTCCGAGGAGGACGCCGCCAGGGCGTTTGACTGTGCGGTTGTCAAAGTGCACAGACCAGAGACCAAGCGCAACTTCCCGAGCGAGGTCATCAGCGAGCTGCCTGTTAGCAAGGGAGAGGAGCAGAAGGAGCGCAGCAGCTCGCGCTTCATTGGCGTCTGCTGGAACAAGTCCAGATATGTTTGGCGAGCACAGGTGACGGACCCACAGACCAAGCGGAGTCGGCACCTCGGGACCTTCGCCACCGAGGAGGACGCAGCCCGGGCGTACGACTTTGCAGCTGTCCAGACGCACGGACCAGGCGTCAAGCGCAACTTTCCAGCAGACCAGGCAGCCACCACCAGCGAGACGCCCCTTGCCACAGAGCAGTGAGGAGCGCTGTGCGGATCGCGATGCTCACGACGGAGGGCGCCTCCGCTCAGCCCGCAGCTGTCAGGGTTGACGGGGAAACACCGCAGCTTAACCGTGGCCCGTGTCCGCAGCGAGAACTGTCACGCAGTTAAGGACGACCCGCAGCAGCCGCACGCAGCCGCAGGCCCCGCGGCAGCCTTACGCAGCCGCAGTCCCGCGGCAGCCGCAGGGGCGCACGGCACCGCAGAGGCCCCACAGCCGCAGCTGCCCCCTGACCAGGTCACCCTGCCGGCACGAAGTTTCCCGGCCGCATCAGAGTGCCAGGCCGCATCGGTGTCGGGGCGGATCTGCGTAGACCGTTGGTCGATAACCCTTTCACAGTTTCATTTGGTTATAAGAACAACACCCTCGTCCACTGTGCCGATGCAATTGAGTTGAGCTCTGGGAAACTTTGCCTCTGATGACACACACCCCTCAAACGGTGGCTGCAATCCCGCCTCGAATGATAATATGCTACAGAGTCCTGCTCTGGCGGCTCTGCACACACCTCTGATCTCAAGCCTTTCGTGGCACTGACCACACTGCACACACTGACAATGGTTTTTTTTTTGTGTGTACCAACGATTCTAGACAGTCCCGCTGACAACCCTAGTTAGAGCCCACGCCAATGCGTTGATTACGCGCCTCGTCGGCTGCCACTTCATGAATACCCGGCAGCCCAGGGCTTGCGACCCGTCCCCTGTGATCGTGTTTTACCATGATGACAACCTTCAGATTTTCCTGGCTGACTTGATATCAAGTGATCGATCACCAACGTCACATGTCTCCCGATTAAGATTTGAAGCTTCTGGCTACCTGTAAAATCCATTGCTCATTTCTCTGTGGCTCTCTCCTTCTCGATCCCTCACAAAGCCTGCCTCTATGTCTCTAACCTGCTCTGCTATTGATGATGAGAGTTTTACAATCCACTTCTGGCGGTCACACGTACGGTTCCAAAGCTCCAGTGGGACTTAGAGAATCAAGGCTCAAGGCCCACAAAAGGTCAAGCTACAAGTAGCCCACGGTAACGCCATCCACACTTGGTGGCGGGCGCCAAGCAAGCAGCACCACTGTGCAGGCTGCACACCCAGCCCCTCAAATGGCCAGAGGGCGGACCCAAGGTATAAAACCATGAAGGGACCAAAAAGCCCTCCCCCAGACCACCGGAAGCGGGGCTAGTAGCACACCCGCCGCAGCACTCTACTCAGCGACCACACCGCACCCGCCACCGCACGCGTGTGGCGCCACCTCCCCTTCAAAAACACCCCCAGAGGGAATGCCATCTAGCAAGCAGGTGCAGGCACCCGCTCGCCGTCAACGACGAGGCGCGCGCGGTGGAACTGCGCCCGCTTCCCCGCAGCCTTGGCGGCGAGGAAAGCGGGCCACAGCGCCCGGTGCTGCGCCTCCTCGCGGTCACTGAGGACGTCGAAGACAGCAGCCGACGGGTCCACGTCGCGCAGGTTGCGGCGGGAGCGCACGACGGTGTCGGCCACAGCGTCAGACGCCACGGTAAAGAGCACACGTAGCACGCCGCCCCGGCGCGGCTCCACACCAATGCCCCCGACGGCAGGCTTGGCGTTGAGGAACGACGCGGACACGACCCCGCCACCAGCCGGCCTATCCCGGCCAGAGACGTCGTGCACAAAGCGCACGAGATTCAAAGCCAGGCAGACGGGCAGGCTGACGCCGTCCACGGCGGCTGCAGCAACCCGCACAGCCGCCGCCGCCACCTAGAGTCGCGCGACGATGTTGTCGCAGCTGCTGGCGGTGGCTGTGAGCGCAGCGTCGGTGGCAGTGGCGTCGGTGGCAGTGGTGGCGGCACTACCGCGCGCCTACTGAACCGCCCGCCCGTGCGGCTCTTGCTGTTGTCGTGTGCCGGAGCGGAGGAGGTGAGCTTAGCAGCAGCAACATAAGCTTGTGCAACTGTTAGGCTAGCGCGCTGCGTGGCCTTGTGGGCTCTCCTAGTGGAGCTCCCCTAGACGTGTTGTCTAGGAGAGCTCCACGTACCCCCGCCCCTCCGACGCTCCAGCCCCCCCCCCGCAAATTCCATGTAAACCCCCACCTCGCAAAGGCCATCCCCACCCAACCTATGACCAAAATGTGGCCACACCCAAAATTCCAAAGTCGACAAAACGGCCCCATTGCAGTGAGGCCACCAAGTGTGGATGGCGTTACCGTGGGCTACATGTAGCTTGACCTTTTGTGGACCTTGAGCCTTGATTCTCTAAGTCCCACTGGAGCTTTGGAACCGTACGTGTGACCGCCAGAAGTGGATTGTAAAACTCTCATCATCTCATCATCATCTAGACCGTCAGGTGTTGCGTAACTGTTGCACCCTGGTTGTTGTGCTGATCCGTCTGGGTGTTGCGCCATCGTTCACCCGGGTGTTGCGCTGTACTGCTCTGTCATTGCTTCGCCGTACCGCCCAGGTGTTGCGGCCCACGATGCAAGCGACACTCGCATGCGCGGCAGCAGGCGCTCGGACCGCCACGCGCGGGTGTCGTACCGCCTGCGTGTTGCATTGTACTGCCGTGTTGTTGCGCTGGTGTCGTAACGCCCGGGTGCTGCGCCGCTGGTGTAGCGCCAGGGTTTGGCACTGTACTGCCTGGTTGTAGCGTCGCTGTACCGCCCTGGTGTTGCGGCGCACGATGCGAGCAACGTGCGGAGGCGTGGCAGCAGGTGCTCGGACCGCCACATGCAGGTGTTGCGCCGATGCCGTATCACATTGGTGTTGCATTGTACTGCTCTGGTGTTGCAGTGGTGTTGTACCGCCCGGGTGCTGCCGGGTGCTGCACCGCTGGTGTACCGCCTGGGTGTTGCGCCCCTGGTGTACTGCCCTGGTGTAGTGCTGTTCCGCTTGGGTGTTGGGCCGTCCTCGCGCCTGGGTGTTGCCGCCCATGACACGAGCGACGCGCGCAGGCGCGGCAGCAGATTGCTGTACCGCCCGGGCGTTGTGCTGTACCGCCCGGGTGTTGCACCCCTGGTGTACCGCCTGGGTGTTGCGCTGAACCGCCCAGGTGTTGCGTCTCCGGGCGAGCTGTCTGACTGGCGGAGGATGACGGAGAGGGAGTTGGTCTCGCTGGGTCTGGTTGATTGGGGCGAGACTGGGGTGGCAGGCTGGGGCAAGCTGGAAGCTGCGCCGCAAGTGCTTATGCGTGTGTGGGAGGTGTGGGAGGGGGGGGGGGGACTGGGAGAGGGCTGGGGTGGGAGACTTGGGGGGGTGGGGGGGGGGGGGGGCTGATCAGAACAAGCGACTCCCTGCATGCGTGCGTAAGTGCATGAGGGTGAGGGGGGGGGGACTGGAGAGGGCTCCGGGGTGGGGGACGGGCAGTCTGGAAGTTGTTCCACCCCCCCCTGCACTGCCGTCAGAGCGCGCGTCTGCGTGTGTATGTGTCGGGGGGTTCCTCCCCGATCGGGAACCGAAAAAGCGTGTCCCGAAGGGCGCGCCCCCCCGATGGTTTGGGAGAGGGTGCTGTCGGCCTGGGCTCGATGGGGCTCGATGAACGGAGGCGCGTTCTCGTCGCCGAGCCCTGGACCCAGCAATGCGGCGCTGCTGGTGACGAGGATCTCCGTGCCGCTGACGAGCGTGGTAAAATACGACTGGCCTGGCTCCTGCTAGACTGCCCCTGCCCTTGGTGGCACACTTCAGGAGCGGCTTGCCCGGCGCTGCCATGGCTTGGCGAGTAGCCGCGACGCTGCCGCGGCCCGTGCTGGGAGACGGCCCTTATCCTCCCTCCATGCAGGATGCCATGCGGCACCGATCTCGACGAGTTGATCGACGAGCGGAGGAGCTGGCGCCCGTCAATGCATGCTGGACATTGGTCAAGATGGCTGCCCGTAAAGGCGGGCTACCATCACGGCTTCATCGGTGGCGACCGCCGAGGCAACACAGTAAATCCGCTTCACCAATCGCAGCGTTCGTCACCGCGCTCATCCTCGAGGTCGCTCGCCTGCCGGCGACTGGCATTGGAAGGTCTTCAGGCAGCCTCCATGACAACTCTGTCGTCCAGGGACTCCTGGAGGGTGGGACCTGGCCATGCATGAGGCATGGGGCGCCGGCTGAGCCCCATGCAAACGAGAGCTGGACAGCCATGCACTGCCAGGCGGGGATCGTTCCAGTCAGCGCCAGTCGGCTCTGCCGGCTTGACTGGCCACAAGGCCACTACTGTGACCCTGAGGAAGGTCCTCTCCTATATGCTCCTTGCCAGAAATGTCTCTCAGAGACCGCTGTTTGGGGTAGTCTAGCCGGCGGGAGCGGTAGTCTATCGGCCGGGAGCCGGCGGTACTCTAGTACTTAAGTGTGCTGCAGTATCGGCGGGTGTCTCTAGTAGAAGAGTAGCCTGCTTAGCTGGAAACCCCGTGTTACTGTGTTACTGTGTACGGCTGCGCAACACCAAGGCGGTACAGCGCAACACCAAGGTGGTACAACGCAACATCAGGGCAGTACAGCGCAACACCAGGGCGGTACAGTGCAAAACCACGGCGGGGCGACGGTGGCAGACGACCCCAGATAATGCCTTCATCCTGCAACACCTTATTGAGAAGAGCGGCCTCCAGCGCAAACCGCTGTACGCCGCCTTTATTGACTTCAAGAGGGCTTACGATTGCATGCACCGCCCACTGCTTTGGGAGTGCCTTAGGAGCCTGGGGGTACATGGGGATTTCATGGCGGCGCTGATTGCCATGTACGATGGGTCCGCAATGTGTGTGCGCATCGATGGGAAAGTGGGACCCACGTTTCCTTCACACAAGGGGGTCATGCAAGGCGACCCACTGTCACCGCTGCTGTTTGGGCGTTTTATTTACCCATTGGAGGGAGTACTAGACGCAGAGCTCCCGGGTGATGGGGTGGAGATGGCGGGGCGGTTGCTACGGCTGCTGCTGTACGCTGATGACTTGACGCTGCTGGCAGAGACGCCCGAAGCGCTTCAACGCATGCTAGATACTCTGCACGCCTTTTGCGGCACGCGCCCACTAACAGTAAACGTTAAGAAGTCAGAAGAGGTGTTGTTCAATGACCAGTTCTGCCCAGTCGGGACGGCAGGAGGGAGGGTAACGCTGAAGTTTGCAGGAGCAGATCTACCCTTGACACACGAGTTCCCATGTCTGGGCATGCTCTTTCACCACCGGCGGGCAGTGGGGGGGGACGTGGGCACCCGACGCTCTAGGGGCCAGCGCACCAGATACGCGCTAACTCGCAGATGCTATATGATACGCCTTAATAACATTGGCATTAAGGCCCACCTGTTCGACACGCAAGCACGGCCTGTGCTAAATTACGGGTGTGAGGCGTGGGGCCCTGCGATGATGGCGGATGCTGGGGGGGGCGTGTTAGCCGGGGCGGGCGGACAGTGGGAGAAAGGCAGGAGTGGGAGGGGCGTTAAGGCCGCACGCGACGGATGGCGCACCCTGGAAGACGTGCTTCTGCAATTTACCCGTGCGTCCCTAGGAGTCCGCAGCAACGGGCAGCAACTGGGTATTTTGGCGCGGAAGGCGGGGTAGCGGCCGCTGGCGGCAGATTGGCTGCACCAGGCGACGCGCTTTTGGGATAAGGCGCGGGGGCGGCCTGACGGTGACCTGCTTAAAGATGCGATGCGGGAGAGCTGGGGGCTGGCGGAAGCGGGGGGGACGTGCTGGGCGGCACGCTTGCAGGTGTGCCTCGGAACTGTGGGGCACACCCTGGCGTGGGACCAGGAGGGACCGGTACGCATCACCAACCTGCTGGACGTGGCGACCGCGGCGTGGCTGGCCGCCGCGACAAGCACACCGGCGCTGCCGAGCGGCACTACCGTGCGAGATGTACCTGAGGAGTGGTCGCGCGGCTTTAAGATGCTGACCTACATGCGGTGGATGGCGGGTAGCGACAGCAAGCCGCCGGCCCTTTTGAGCTCAGGGCTGAACAGTACTGCCCGGATCACGGCTCTAGCTAGGTTCAGGATGGGGCTCCATGAGCTGCAGATAGAGCGGGGGCGCTACGCCGTGGTGGGACAGAGGCAGCGACGCAGCCAGCGGGCGTGCTGTCTATGCGGTGGGCTAGAGGATGAGGCACATATGGTATTTGAGTGCCCTGCCTATGAAGAGGCACGGGTGCGGGCCCACAGCCTGTTTCGGTCCATCCCTCGCCCCGAGGAGGCCGATTTAGATGAGCGGATGCGGGAGTTTATGAATCCTCGGCCAGGCCAGGAGAACCCCAGGTTCTGGCACGAGTTGGCTGACTTCCTTGTCGCCTGTTTTGAGACACGCACCGCGTGCACAGCAATCATGATGGCAGATGGCATGATAGGGGTCTAATTTTGACAGCTGCCGGCCTCTTTCCTAGGGTTTAATGCGCCATCAAAGGCATCCGACGGACTGTAAAATCGACCACACACACACACAGGCAGACACACAGGCACACACACATACCTGCCACACACACCCATTGTGCATCCCATTTTGTCTGCCTGTTTCCCATGCTGCAGCGCTGGCCCCACGGAGGTGGCACGCGTTGTGGGAAGTGGCGTCGCAAGGCGCTCATTTTGTTTCCGGCGATGCTGCATGTTATTTCCGCCCAGGCGAGCCACACTCTGGCTTCTGTTACCCACCTAGGTAGACTGAGACTGATGTGCTGGCGTGATGATCTGGCGTCAGGAGGCGCGGCGACGCGGACCTCAGTCCGCGGACCTCCGACAGACACCCTTCCGACTTCCGCCTGCGGACACCCCCGAGCCACTTTGCTCTTCGGTAACTGTTGAACTTTCCACACTGGTCTAGAACAGCGGCGAGTGTGCTGTGTGCACTCAGCTGCGCTGGACCCTAGGAATGTCATCGCACGACCAACGGCAATTGCCACTGGCACGCACCCCTACGTCTCCTCACTGGAAGATGACAGGCATGGCACAGCAGCCCCAGGGCAAACTGTCAGCCTGTCATCGCCCTCTCTCTGTATCTAGACACACCCCTGTAGACACATCCCGCTCTCTCATGCAGCTACACATCGGCGAGCGATTCTGGCACTAGCGCCACCTGCAGTGTCCTCCACATGCGACTCATCGCGAGCGGCCGTGCCATCATCACTTGAACACATGCAGTGGTGGTTGCGTGGCTCTGCAGTGCCCTGCTGTTCGTTTTTTTTGTTATCAGTTATTTCCATTCTTCGTCCACGCGTGCTGCACGGTCTGGCCTGGTGCGGCGTTTTCAGTGCCAGTGCAGGTGTCCTTTTGTGACAACGAATCCACACAAAATCCAAACTAATCTGCGGCGAGATGCTGGCGTTCCTCCACATCGCATTGCGGCTTGCTGCATCAAGGCGCCAGGACTCTCGCTGCCACCATTTTCAGACCCGCTCACGCACGCATGCAAGCAACTGCCGCCTGCATGGAGGGCGTCGAGGGGGGAGCTGCAAGGAGGGCGTCGAGGAGGGGGCTGCAGCGCCAGGGTCTGGAGCAGGAGCAGCGCCATGGGCAGGGGTGAGGGGAACCACGGGCAAACCTTGCATGACATGCCACACGCGCGCCATGCAGCATCTGCCCATGCAGCACACACACGCGCGCGCGCACATCCAAGTCGACACGCCTGAGCTGTTGATGCACTCCTCTTGCCATTCGATCCAGGCGGTCTCAGGGCGTGCCGTCCTTCAGCTCGCTACATTGGCGTGTGCTGGCAGTCCAATTCGTCATGGCAGGTGGAGCTTCGGGACCCACAGACCAAGCGCCAGCGGCACATTGGGAGCTACGCGTCCGAGGAGGTCGCAGCCAGGTCGTACGAATGCGCGGCTGTGCAGGCGCACGGACCAAGGTGCCAATCGCAACTTCCCGGGCGAGGCCATCACCGAGCCGCCTGTGACAGTGGGAGAGGAGCGGAGGGAGCGGAGCAGCTCCTGCTTTGTCGGCGTTTACTGGGACAAGTCAAAATCTGCATGGCGCGTGCAGATGTGGGACCCGCAGAACAAGCGCCTGCGGCACATTGGGAGCTACGCCTCCGAGGAGGTCGCAGCCAGGGCGTACGACTGTGCGGCCGTGCAGGCGCATGGGCCAGGTGCAAAGCGCAACTTCTCTGGCGAGGTCATCAACGAGGTGCCTGTGACGGTGAGAGAGGAGCGGAAGCTGCGCAAGAGCTCGCGCTACATTGGCGTCTGCTGGAATAAGTCCACGTCGTCATGGCAAGTGCGGCTGACGGACCCGCAGACCAAGCGGCAGCGGCACATCGGGAGCTACGCATCCGAGGAGGACGCAGCCAGGGCGTACGACTGTGCGGCTGTGCAGGCGCACGGACCAGGTGCCAAGCGCAAATTCCCAGCAGACGAGACAGCCGCCACCAGCCAGCCACCCGTGTCGCAGAGCAGCTAAGAGCGCCGTTCGGATCGCGGTGCTAACGACGGAGGCACGCTGCCGCGCAGCCCGCAGCTGTCAAGGTTGAAGAGCAGCAATGCAGCTTCACCGTGGCCCGTGTCTGCAGCGGGGGCCGTCACGCAGTGAAGGACGAGCCGCAGACGCACGCACCAGCAGGCCCCGCGGCAGCTGCAGGGGTGCACATCGCCGCAGCTGTCCCGCAGCCACAGCCGCTCTCTGACCAAATCCCTCTGTGGGGACCAGGGGACCAGGCTGCACCAGAGTCAGCGACGGAGCTGGGGTGGATCTGCCAGCCGCCAAGGATCATTGCGCAGACAGTTGGCCGCGAACAACGCACATATTGATGATGACATTTTAATCACTTTCCCCCTGTGCCTCTAGCCTTGAGCTGCTCTGGCAAACCTGCACGCATCTGGTGACAACCGCCAGATGTTCCTGTCTAACGTTGGTTAACTCCCGCGTCACAGTGACACATCTCTGCGTCTTCCGCTGTATGAAGTCTAGGTCTCGTGGCCTGCCTGTAAACCTTCTCTCTGTCGAGCTCTCTTGTTAACAACGTTGCGGTTTACAATGTCTGTGCTATTCTCCAGCTGTTCTCTGCTCTTTATTATGCCTTGCTCCCTTTGTGTCGCTCACAATGCCTGCCTGCCTGCCTCTGTACCATGCTCTGCTCTAGCTGCCCATGTTATCATTCCTGGAGTTGTCCCCAACAGGCTCGGTCACGGAACGCGCTGGCTCCGTGACACCACCAGCGCTGCCATGCCATTGCCACCATTGCCGTTGCAGCCGCCTCCGCCGCGGTCTCTGCCACCGCCACCTCCACCAGAAGCCAACTTGCCGTGCAAGCTCATGCTGCTGCGGCGGTTAAGATCACCTGCGCCGCCGCCACCGCCACCACCACCACAGTTGCCGCCACCACCGCCGCCGACAGACCACTTTTCGCGCAAGCTGTTGCTGCTTAGCTCGCCTCCGCCGCGCCCGCGTGTGGCCCACGACGGAAGCCGCACGTGCAGGCGGGGCAGCAGTCGCGCGCCACTGCCACCGCCACTGCCACCGCCGCGCGCGCCGCCACCGCCACCAGCTGCGCGCGCGTCGCTGCCGCCGCACGCCAGCAACGAAGAGAGCAGGCACGCATCTGCGCCGCCGCCGCGCATGCGGGGCGCGTGCGGGCCGTGGGATGCCGTGCCGCTATCGTCCCGCCCTGGTGTTGCGCTGTACTGCCCTGGTGTTGCGCTGTACCGCCCTGGTGTTGTGCTGTACTGCCCTGGTGGTGCACTGTACCGCCCTGGTGTTGCGCAGCCATACCGCCTTGCTGTTGCCGCCCATGACGCCAGCGACGCGTGCACGCGTGGCAGCAGGTTGCTGTACCGCCCGGGTGTTGCGCTGTACCGCCCGGGTGTTGCGCTGTGCCGCCCGGGTGTTGCGCCGGTGCCGTACCGCCCGGATGTTGCGTCCTCGGAGAGGCTCTCTGACTGGCGGAGGCTGGGGGTGGTCGAGTGGGTGTGGCTGGAAGGTGCTAATTGGAGCGGGCAGTGGGCGGCAGACAGCGGGAGGCTCGAGGTGGGAGACTGGGGCAGCCTGGGGGCGCTGCCGCAGACGCTTGGGCTCCTGCCAGAGCACGTGTCTCCCTGCGTTTGGTGTGTGTGTGTGTGCGTGTGCGGTGAATGTGTACACATGTTCAGGAGCCCCCCTCCCCCCCGCTCGGAAGGTTGTCAGACAGTCGCCGCAGCAGCCGCAGCAGCTGCAGACACAGACACACCTGCGACTCGCGGTCCAGCCCCTCTAGGAAGTTGCTCAGAAGCCACGACGAGCTGGCAGCGGCGACGGGCGGCTGCTGCTGCTGCCCCTGCTGCTGCCCCTGCTGCTTGGACTGTGGGCAGAACACCCCATTGCGCTGCAACTCTGCCAGCTTAGCCTGTGTGTGTGTGTGTGTGTGCTTGCGTGTGTGTGTGCGTGTGTGTGCAGCGGGGACGGGTGGCTGCTGCTGCTGCCTGAGCTGCTGGTGATGCTTGGGATGTGGGCAGAACACGCCGTTGCGCTGCAAATCTGCCAGCTCAGCCTGTGTGTGTGTATGTGTGTGCACGTGTGTGTGTGTGCAGCGGGGAGAGGTGGCTGCTGCTGCTGCTGGTGCTGGTGATGCTTGGGCTGTGGGCAGAACATGCCGTTGCGTTGAATCTCTGCCAGCTCAGCCTGTGTGTGTGTGTGTGTGTGTGTTTGCATGTGTGTGGGCAGAACACGCCAATGCGCTGCAAATCTGCCAGCGCAGTCTGTGTGTGTGTGTATGTGTGTGTGTTTGCATATGTATGTTTGTGTGTGTGTGTGTGTGTGTGTGTGTGCAACGGGGAGAGGTGGCTTCTGCTGCTGCTGCCCCTGCTGCTCGTAATGCTTGGGCTGCGGGCAGAACACGCCACGATGCAACTCTGCCAGCTCAGCCTGTATGTGTGTGGGGGGGTTGCATGTGTGTGTTTGTGTGTGTGCGTGTGTGTGTGTGTGTGCGTGTGTGCAATCTGGAATGGAATGGACTGTGCCTGAGTGTATTTTTGCGTGGGGCAGGTAGGGGTGAGGGGCATGATTGGCAATCAAGCATCTGGATGCCCCCCCCCCTCCTCCTTGGTTATCTCATCCTCCCTCCTCCCTCTTCTCCCTCCCACCCTCCCTCCTCCCTCCGGCCTCCTCCTCCCCCTCTACGTCCCCCCCGTCTCTCTCCCTCCCCTCCATATCTCACCCTCCCACCCCACCCCATGTTCTCCCTCCCCCCTTCCACCCCCTGTTGCCCCCCCCCCATCCCCCGCCAGTGATTTCCTTTTCAGGATATTTAATAAATTGTTCCAAAGCCGGATTTTGCTTTGACCGCGTTGACCGTTGACCCCATGTTGACCGTCTGTCCTCATACATCGGTTTTTTGAAAAATGTTGCCGTGCTCTCTGGCGGGCTCGTCACACTGACAATCCACTGGATGGATTGAGCTGTGTGCAAGGTCAAAGTGCAGCCGACACACAGCCAGATGGCTGTGTACAGCCGAAACGGAAATTACTGTCCCCGGCTCACCTCATTCAACACCCGCGACTGACCGACCGCCAGCCCATCAGGGCCAGTGCCACGTGGCGGGGCTGTTGCGCTGTACATCCCGGGTGTTGCGCCGAACTGCCCGGGTGTTGCAACTAACTGTCCAGGTGTTGCGCCGTGCTGCCCGGGTGTTGCGCCGTGCTGCCCGGATTTTGCGCTGTATGCTCCAGGTGTTGCGCCGTACTGTCCAGATGTTGCACTGTGCACGCTGGCTGTTGCACTGTGCACGCTGGGTGTTACGCTGCACACACTGGGTGCTGCGCTGCACACGCTGGGTGTTGCGCTGCACACGTTAGGTGTTGCGCTGTATGGTCCGGGCCCGGGTGTTGCACCGTATCGCCCGGGTGTTGCGCCGCTGTGCCCCCCAGGTGTTGCGCCATGCTGCCCGGGTGTGGCGCTGTATGGTCCGGGCCCCGGTGTTGCGCCGCTGTGCCCCCCAGGTGTTGCACCGTACGGCCCGGGTATTGCACCGTACCGCCCGGGTGTTGCGCTGTACCCTCCGGGTGTTGAGCCACTGTGCCCCTCAGGTGTTGCACTGCTGTACGGCCGGGGTGTTGCACCGTACCGCCCGGGTGTTGCGCTGTACCCTCGGGGTGTTGCGCTGTGCCCCTCAGGTGTTGTGCCGCTGTACTGCCCGTGTGTTGCGCCGCTGTCCCCCCTAGGTGTTGCGCTGTATGGCCCGAGTGTTGCACTGTACACCCGTCCATCGCCGCCTCCGCCACACCACCACTGCTGCTGCTGCGCCCCACTCTCTCTCCCGGTGCGGCCGCGACTGCCACTGCCACCACCACTGCCACCGCAACCATCACGGAAGCCGCCGAAGTCATCACCACCACCGTGACCACCACCGCCGCCACTGCCACTGCCACCGCCACCGCCACCGCCGCTGCCACCGCCACCCAAACCACCGAAGCCGCCACCACCACCGCTTCCACACTCACCGCCGCTGCCACCAGACACGCCAGCGCCGAAGCCAACATCGCCGGCACCCCCAAAACCAGCACCGCCATCACCGCCAGCACGGCCTCCGCCACACTCGCCATCACCGACACCACCGACGCCGAAACCGACACCGCTGGCAGCACCGGAACCAAAACCGCCAGCACCGCCAACACGGCCTCCGCCACACTCACCACCGGCACCAAAACCAACACCGCTGGCACCTCCGAAGCCAAAACCGCCACTGTCGCCGCCCTCCTCCTCCTCCGGGTCGTACGCACATATGTTGATGTAGACGCTCGAAGGGAGTGCGGCAGTCGCAGGAAGTGTGGAAGTGTGGGTTCCACACTGCTTGCCGTCCACACCCGGAGGAGGCGCGTCAGCGTCGTCGTCGGGGCGCGTCGATGGGGCGGCGGTGTGGCGGTGGGAAGACGGTGTGTGGATGCCCACACCAGGTTTGCACTTGGAGGTCCACACCCTGCGGTTCACACTTGGAGGAGCGGCAGCGTCGGCGTCGGGGCGCGACGATGGGGAGGCAGTGTGGCGGTGGGAAGAAGGGGTGTGGAGGCCCACACCAGGTCCACACTTGGAGGTCCACACGTCGAGGTTCACACTTGGAGGAGCGGCAACGTCGGCGTTGGGGCGCGTCGGTGAGGGGAAGGAGGGTGCAGCGCAGCGCTGGGGCTGGGGAGAGGGGATTGGGAGGTCCACACCCACAGCAGCAGCGGCAGCAGCAGCAGCAGCAGCAGCAGCAGCAAAGCGCGTTGGTGGTGGGGAGGAGGCTGTTGCGGCGGCGACGGCGGTGGCAGCGGCGGTGGTTGCGCTGCCGCTGTGTGCGGCCGCAGCGGGGGCGGCAAAAGTGGCTGCAGCGGCGGCGGCAGCTGTCGCGGCGGCGGCAGCGGCAGCGGCGGCTGCGCTCGCGCCGCATGCACCGCCGATGCTTGCGACACTGATGCGTGCGGCTGCGGCAGGCGCTGCGGTGGCAGCGGCGGCGGTGTGTGCAGCCGCAGCAGCAGCGGCGGCGGCGGCAGCTGCAGCGGTGGCGTTGCTGTATGCAGCTGCGGCGGCCGAAGCGGCGGCGGTGGCAGCGGCTGCGGTGTGCACACACACACCGTCAACGGCGTCGCGCGCCAGCAGCTGTGTCTCCTTGCGGCGCCGTGTTGCTGCTGACTTAAAGTAAGCCGCTAGGGAAAGGTGCATGTTGAAGAGTGCGGCCTGCATGCGTGTTTGTGTGGGTGTGAAAAGGGGGTCAGAGTGAGACTGAGAGTGAGAGTGAGAGAGTGAGATGAAGAGAGGGAGCGGGAGCAGGAGAGGAGGAGGCGTCCCCCTAGGGGGGGGAAGGAGGGGGGCTCCCCTCTAGGAAGGAGGGGCCTCCTCCCTAGGGGGAAGGGGAGGGGCGGAGAGGGGTGGGGGAGGGCGAGGGCGAGGGCGACAGCGAGGGCAAGGGCAAGGACGAGGCGAGGGAGGAGAGAGAAACAGAGAGAGACAGAGAGAGACAGAGAAAGAACGGAGGCAGAGAGATACATGCATTCACACACACACACACACACACACACCTGCACCGGTGTGCACACGCGCACACAAACACACACACACGTGCACACACACACACACACACACACCTGCACCGGCGTGCACGCTCGCGCCGACCCCTCGATGTAGACCGGCCGCATCGGGTCTGCTCCGTGTTCGACCAACAGCCGGCACACCTATCGGTTGGTTGTTGGTGGTTGTTGATGGTTGTGTAGGTGGCGGTTGTGTGGTTGTGGCATTGGGGTCTGCAACGTGTTCGACCAAAAGGCGGCACACCTGAACACATTGGGTGGTTGTGAATGGGTGTTCGTAGTGTGAAGTTTAAGACCAGACTACCGTACAGGGCCTGAGCCTTCGCGAATAAGTGTTGTTTAGGACGCCTCCGTGAAGCTGAAAACGATAAAATTTTCGCAAAAATCGCGATTTCGGGCGTCAAATCAACTAAAATCAACGAAAAACGATCCTCGCGGAGCAATTGAACAATCATTTTTTCGACCCCCCCGCGAAGCCTCAGGCCCTGTACGGTATCTGAATTTGGGGTGGGTGGGTGGGGGACAAAAGACAGTGCTTCAGCAGTCAGTCAGGCGCCAATCACCAACCAACCAATGGATGAATGAATGGATGAATGAATGGATGAATGAATGGATGAATGAATGAATCAATCAATCAATCCAGGGGGGGGGGCAGGAAAGTTAGGAACAGACCCCATGTCGAAATACTTCGAATTTTTACACAGGCTCGGCGCGATGCCCTTTCCCTCCCTAGATGAGGGAGAATTCCACTCTATAAAAAATGGGAATGTGTGTGTGGGGGGGGGAGTCTCGACCGTTTCTCAGAATTTTTATGCAACTTTTTATTCTGACATCCGTTTGACACAAGAGTAGTGCGCTGGATTCCTCTCGTCAATAGGAGTCCAAATCCACCCTCAGATCCCCCAGACCCAATAGATAGTGCAATGGTGTGGGGGTGTGAGAGGGTCCACACAGGGTGATTGGTGTGGACCACTGGTTCACACCCCCTCGGAGCCAGAATGCTCTGCAGACCTCCGATTGGGATGAGGAAGGACGCAATGGATTTGTCGCACAACAGGGATGCCAAATCTATTGTCATTCATGTGGTTCAATAGTTGGGAGGGTGTGGAAGGGGCCTCGGTCTGTGGAGCTGCACCGGGGCGTGTGGTCATCTTCCGGAGCCAGTTTCAGGAGTAGGACTGGGCTCTGCAGCCTCCCGAATAGTGTGATGGAATGGGACCGATGTCACGAAGCTGCCCACCAAGTTTCAGCTCCAGCAGATAAGGTCTGGGTGTACTTGTGGGGGGGGGGGTCCAGGCCTGTTTTGAAAATATGTCAACATAGGGTCTGGAAAAAACTATTCTGCCTCCCCCCTGAATGAATGAATGAATAAATGAATCAATCAATCATCAATCAATCGATCCAGCAAGCAAGCAAGCAGCCAGTCACACCGTCAGCCAGTCAGACCGTCAGTCCGTCAGGCAGACAGGCAGGCAGAAAGGCAGGCATACAGACACACCGACAGACCATACCATAGTACCGCTTTGCCTTGCCGATTAAATAATTCGGAAAACGTCGCGGCAAGGCCGAATTCTAAGAAATAATGCCAGAAAAGCCAAAGGTGGCATCAAAACGGGGAAAAAATCCCAAAAAATCCTGCGGCAAGGCACCTTAATTCTAAACAATTACCCTCTTTATAAAAGTGGCGGCAAGGCAAAGCGGTACTACGGTACAGGGGTTCCTCCTATGAATTAACCAATCGCCCCAATCCTGCCCTTACCCTAGGCCATTCCAACCCCCCTCACCTTGCGAGAACCAAGCTGTGCCGCCAGGAAAAGTGGGGTGACCTGCAGAGATGATGATGATGAATGTGTGTGTGTGTATGTGTGTGTGTGGGGGGGGGGAGGTGGAGCTGCGCTGCCAGGAACGGTAGGGTGGCCTCAGGGATTATGTGTGTGTGTGTGTTTGTGCATGCGTGTGTGTGTGTGTTTGTGTGTGTGTGTGTGCGTGTGTGTGTGTGAAAGAGTATGTGTGTAGTAGTACAGGCATTGCCAGAACATGCCGACGGCCTCATGTGACACTTGGTTTGTTGGTCTTATTGGTTGTGTGTGGTGGGGGTCAAACGCAGACACACACACACACACACACTTACACTTACACACACGAGCGGCCTCACCCCCGTCACAATTTGCCCCTGTCGGTTGCGCAGACACACACACACACACTCACACACACACACACACACACACACATGCGCGGCCCCACCCCTGTGACCATCTGCCCCTT
Organism: Chlamydomonas sp. UWO 241; assembly: GCA_016618255.1. Lineage (NCBI taxonomy): Eukaryota > Viridiplantae > Chlorophyta > Chlorophyceae > Chlamydomonadales > Chlamydomonadaceae > Chlamydomonas > Chlamydomonas priscui. The sequence goes on from VFSX01000157.1 coordinate 155,965, forward strand.
CCGGTTGCGCAGGCATGCACACACACACACAGGGCGAATCTTACTTGCATGAGACACATGACGACGGAGATGCACTGGCAGCAAGCGCCCTCGCAGCGCAAGCGCCATGCATGGAGGCTGGCGGCATGGCGGGCGTGCGCCACGTGATGAACGGAGGAGGAGGAGGGTGACCAGGCTGGCTGCCCGAACCGAGACGCATGACGCGACAGATGTGCTAGAGCTAGTGGGATGGACACAGTCAATGTGTATCCACCCAGTGGACTAGTGCGGGTGATAGTATCTGCCTGCCTCAGGAATTGAGTGCGCAAGCACAAGTCTAATACGCCATTGCAGGCGTCCAACAAGACTGTAAAATCGACCACACACACACACGCACGCACGGGACTAATGCGCCATCAAAGGCGTCCGACGGACTGTAAAATCGACCACACACACACACACAACGCACACACACACGGCCTCACCCCTGTCACCATCGGCCCAGTTTGGCTGCGCAGGCACACGCACAAACACGCACACACACACACACACACACACACGTGTGCACGGCCTCACCCCTCTGACCATCTGCCCCTTTGGGTTGCGCAGGCACACGCACAAGCACGCACACACACACACACAAACACACACGCGCGCGCACCCCTGTAGCCATCTCCCCCTTTTGATTGCGCGGACACACACACACACACACACATGGGTCGAATGCGCCATCAACGGCGTCCGACAGATTGTAAAATCGACCTTGCACACACACACACACACACACACACACACACGCGCACACACGCACCCCTGTGACCATCTGCCCCTTTCGGTTTTGCAGGCACACAGTCTCGTGCACAGACGCGCACCGTCCGCTGACTAGGATGTCAAACACAGATGGGAGGTCGCCTGCAGGGAGACAGCGTGCGAGAGAACGTTTTTTTACAGGGTTGTACACGTACGCGCCCGGTGGACCCCTGGGTGTGAGTTAAGGCCTAGACTACTCGTCGAAGGGAGCCACTATCTACTAAAAGAGCCCGCTAGGCCACGCAGCGCGCCAGCCTACCAGGAAGTGCGAGAAGGGGATGTGACATACTCGCGGTTGTATCGGCGTTGCATGTTTTGGCGGGGGGGGGGGGCTGGTTTCATGGAATTGGAGGGGTAGGCTGGAGTGCGGGACGGGTGAGGAGATGTGAATGGGCTGTCATACTGCTGTGATGCGACCTGGGGAGCATCCCCATCGATGCATGTGGCTGCTGCCTGCTGCCGCAACCCTGCGGTGGTTGCATTCTTGCATCGCAATAGCGCCAGCCAACATCACGCTGCAGGGGCAGGAAAACGATATGTTGGATGCAAGGGCCAACGCAGGGTCATAAGACCATTGTACAGCATGGACCCTGTTGGCCTATGTTATAGGGGAGTGCGTGCGTGTGCAGAGTAAATCCGCTTCACCAATCGCAGCGTTCGTCACCGCGCTCATGCTCGGGGGCGCTCGTCTGCCGGTGACTGGCGTTGGAAGGTCTTCAGGCAGCCTCCATGACATCTCTGTCGCCCATGCCCCCCTGGAGGGTGGGACCTGGCCATGCATGAGGCATGGGGCGCCGGCTGAGCCCCATGCAAACGAGAGCTGGACAGCCATGCACTGCCAGGCGGGGATCGTTTCAGTCAGCGCCAGTCGGCTCTGCCGGCTTGACTGGCCACAAGGCCACTACTGTGACCTTGAGGAAGGTCCTCTCCTATATGCTCCTTGCCAGACATGTCTCTCAGAGACCGCTGTTTGGGGTAGTCTAGCCGGCGGGAGCGGTAGTCTATCGGCCGGGAGCCGGCGGTACTCTAGTACTTAAGTGTGCTGGAGTATCGGCGGGTGTCTCTAGTACAAGAGTAGCCTGCTTAGCTGGAAACCCCGTGTTACTTGTTACTTGTTACTTGCGTGCGTGTGCGGGTGCACGGCAGACACACACACACACACACGCACACACACACACACACACACACACACACACGATACCAGCACGGCAGACACACACACACACACACACACACACACACGATACCAGCACGCGCACGCGTGCACGCACACACCCAGCATGCGTGCCGATAATGCGCTGCACAAACACAGGAAAAACGATAACACCACGCACACGCGCGCACGCGCACACCCAGCATGCCCACGAAATTACCGCATGCATGCACAGTCAACGGGTCCATGCTGGTCAATGAGGTGAATTGCATGCATGCTCTCTCGCTCCCATCCGCGCTCCCATCCGCGCTCTGGTGTACCGTTCCCGAGGACACCATCTCCAGGCGCTTGCAAGCAATTTGACGCGTTGACGCACAAAGGGGCACACGGGACAACAAATCGCCAATTGTGCGAATGTGCCACGATCGCCTCTCACCTCGGTAGCAGGCGGCGTGCAACACCGGCAACGCGCCATCAGAGGCGGGCTCTGGTTCCTGTGTCCAGAGCGGAGCACCACTCGGCTCCACGGCCTGGATTGCACGACCCTCTCCGCCCACCCACGAGGCCCGCAAGCCGGCTCCTAGCGACAGCATCGCCATCAGGGCGGGATGATCTCGAATTGGCTGGGAGGAGGCGTTGTTCAAGAACCGAGCCAAACACAAGATCACATACCCAGTCAAAGTAACTGCAACAGTAACCGAAATAACGCCCAGATCATCTGGTATTTTACTACCTGTTCTGGAACAGGTAGCAAAAAGAGCACATGTGCATGTATGCAGTATTTAGGCAACACCCCATCACCCTGTGCTCAGCAACTCCACCGGACACAGACCGGCCGCTCGTCTGCACCCACACACAAAGTACACCCCTCTCCTCGTCTTCCACGTGGACGTGCACGGTCCCCCAGGCGTCGAGAGTGTCCCAGGGACGCCTGAAGTTACTTGAGGATGGAGACGTGAACCATTCGCGCCTACACGCTGGGCTGTCAGCGCGCGGTGTGGCCACTCAAGCAGCTGCCCTAGGGCACAAGTTGGCTGCAGAGTTGCTCGAATTTGACGCGTGGCTCTGCGCGTTATCTCACTTGCGCGTCCTCAACAGTCAGGGCAACACGCGGCACATGATGGGGGAATGCAGGCGCACGTCATCGCGAACGCAGGCGCACGTGAACGGCAGCGCGGTGTGCATGTGGATGCGGCACAAGCAAATCGACTCGTGCCCTCCCGCAGCTGCTCCATCGTGTGCGTCAGCATGGAGCGCATGGTGCGGGACCCCCAGCAGCAGGCGCACGATGGAAAGCCACTCAACCCCGGTGTGTGGGGCATGCTGCGAGTATTCCAGGAGCAGACGCAGAGTGTATGTGGACATGTGACAGGGCTCTGTGCCTCCCAGAGCCCCAAGCAGAGTATTGCAAGCTGGAAGCTCTGGACACGATGACCAGCTGGAGATCACATTGCCACTGGAAGGGCCCTGGCTACATACATCCGCGCCTGCGCCAAGAAAGAGGGGAAGCCCCAGGGCAGGGATCTGCTGCCTCTACTCCACGCCTCTACTCCACGCGTACACCCTGGATGGGCGCACGGCACATGGGGCACTGCGAGGGTCCAGCAAGAGGTGGCGGCAAGGTAGACAGCAGGGTCAGGGAAGAAAGGAGCAGCATCAGAGCAAATTAGTGTTTGAATCACCCCCAATGCACTGCCTGTATGTGCGTGCACCCAGTTCTCTCACGCACCTCGTCGTTGGCCGCGCGCACGCTGTCGCAGCACCCTGTGCACAGCACGCGGTGGGCACATGGCAGCAGCGTGACGCTGCGTGCCATGTCCATACACACCACGCACAGGCACTCGTCATCACGCTCCTGCTGCTGCCGCCGCAACGTCACGGCTGCCGCTGCCGCCGCAAACGAGGGAGCGCACACAGACACGTGCTGCTGCCGCTGTTGCGCCTGCTGCTGTGCCTGCTGCTGCTGCTGCTGCTGCTGCTGCTGCTGCTGCTGCTGCTGCTGCACCTGCACCTGCACCTGCACCTGCACCTGCACCTGCACCTGCTGCTGCTGCGCCTGCTGCTGCTCCTGCTGCTGCTGCGCCTGCTGCACCCACACCTGCCGCCCCTCCCCTCGGCTGCCCTGGAGTGGCAGCGACGAAGAGGCAGCGCTTGGAGTGGCATCAGAGGAGCTGCGGCCTGCGACACTGCTGGGCGCTGCCATGCGCATGGACCGCAGCGCAGCGCCCAGCACCGGGTGGCTCAGCAGCGCAAGTGAGGCGCCGGGCGCCGGCCGGGATGCCCCGCTTGGTGCGGGCACAGCCCACTGGGGCAGCGCTGCGTGCATCGGCGTCTGTGGCATCATTGCAGAGGCCGCCTGACGCTGCGCCAAGGCCTGCTGCGCAGCCATTTGCCCCTGCGTCGCCAGCACATGTCCCTGCTGCGCTGCCATCTGCGCCTGAGGAGCTGCCATCTGCCGCCGTAGCGCCATTGCGTCTGCCGCAGAAGCTGCCTGGCGCTGCGCCAAGGCCTGCTGCGCAGCCATCTGCCCCTGCGTCGCCAGCACTTGTCCCTGCTGCGCTGCCATCTGCGCGTGAGGCGCTGCCATCTGCCCCTGTAGCGTCGTTGCCTCTGCCGCAGAAGTCGCATGACGCTGGGCCCAGGCCTGCTGCGTCTGCTGCTGCTGCGCCTGCTGCGTCTGCTGCTGCTGCGCCTGCTGCTGCTGCTGCTGCTGCTGCTGCTGCTGCCGCTGCTGCTGCATGCCACCCATGTGGGTGGGCGGGTGGCCGAGCGGCCCTACTGACATGCTGCCAAACAGGCCACTCATGAAAGGCTGCACCTGCATGTGCGGTGGCAGCGGCTGCGTCGCAAACGGCCATCTAGCACCAGGCTCCCCAGGTGGCAGCCCGTGTCAGGACGGGCCGATGCCAGGGCCGCTGTGGGGCTGCACATACGCAGGCAAATCATTCTGCTGCTGCCCGTACGCCTTCTCCTGCCAGTCCTCATAGCCCTGGGGCTGGATGTGCAGGTGCTGCAGAAGATAGTGGGGCTGCGACAGGCTGCTGTAGACGTCCGTGTGCCTGCTGTGAGATGCGTCACGCAGCTGCTGCTGCTGCTGCATGTGCAGATGCAGGTGCAGCTGCTGTTCCTGCTCCTGCTCCTGCTGCCGCTGCTGCTGCTCCTGCTCCTGCTGCTCCTGCTGCTGCTGCTCCTCCTGCTGCTGCCTCTGCTGCTGCTGCTGCTGCTGCTGCTGCTGCTGCTGCTGCTGCTGCTGCGGCGGCGGCGGCGGCGGCGGCGGCATGCCACCCATGTGAGTGGGCGGGTGGGCGAGCGGCGCCATGCGCGTGCCGAGCGGCCCCATGGGCACGCTGTCAAACGGGCCACTCGTGAAAGGCTGCACCTGCATGTGCTGCACCCATGGCAGCATCGCAAACGTCCCAGGCGGCAGCCCGCACGAGGGCGGGCCGATGCCAGGGCCGCCGTGGGGCTGCGCAAACACAGGCGAGCCGTTCTGATGATGACCGTACGCCTGCTCCTGCCAGCCCCCGTAGCCCTGGGGCTGGATAGGCAGGTGCCGCAGCGAATAGTGGGGCTGTGCGAGGCTGCCGTAGACGTCTGCGCTCCTGCTTTGAGACCAGCCGGGCTGCGGCTGCTCCTCGGCGCTCCACGCCAGCTGGGGCTGCAGCCCCTGCTGCCGCTGCCCCTGCTCCCACAACAGCTGCGCCTGCTCCCACTCGCCGCCCTCCCGTGCAGGGCTCAGCTGCAGCGTGGCGTCGCCACACGCCACGTTGAAGTTGCGGTCGCCTGCTGATGCTGCGCTGGCCAGGCCACTGCCGCTACTGCGCTGCTCGTTGCCGTCTCGTCCCCTTGGCTGCTGCGACTGCTGCTGCTGTTGCTGATACTGCTGCTGCTGCTGCTGCTGCTGCTGCTGCTGCTGCATCCATGTGCTGGACCTGCGGTTGCGTGGGTTGGAAAAAGCGGGCGCGTACGTCATGGGCGCATGTGCGCCCATCCGCCAATCATGCACCCATGTGCTCATGCATGAGCACTGTACACAACTGCCCCATGCATACTAGAAACCACGCAGTTTTCGTCAGGCGCAGCTTCACGCACCTGCATCGATCTCCGTGCGTGAGTTGGATATTCGCCATTGCGTCGCCGGTCGACTTCTCGACTCCTTCTAGCAGGGCGAAGTCGTGGAAAGAGGCCCTCGTGCCTTGGACGTGAGCGCGGTGGGGTGGTGGGCGGGATCGCGTGCAGTGATACCAGGTTGCAATGGTTGACGGGAGAACGAAAAGGTGGGAGGGGTTCACACACTTGACAGACTGACCTCACTCACGGGCTCTCCTGCCCAACACCTTGATGTATCAGGTGCTGAATTTATTCTGGCCTTGTTGCATGTAGTGAAGTGCACTGGCCCATAATGTCGCCTGGGAGAGGAGGAGGAGATGCACACGTGCTGTGACCTTCGCGACGTGTGCTGTTGGCCAAAGAGAGAGCCGATGTTATGGTGCCGCCTCAAACACCATTGCCTTACACATGCAGCACACTCCCAAAATGCCCATAGTTGGCCAAACATTTGAAATTTGAGCTTTTCTGATGTAGCTGCACAGAAGCCCCCAAACTTCCAGACAAGCTGAAGTGCCAGCGAAGCGAGAGCCCCCACTCGAGAACGAGCTCGTGCTGACGGGTGGCTTTGGCGCCGCTGTGGATGGTGCCATATGGGACTGGATGGAGGCTCAGGAGGGTGGATGCGTGAAGGAGTGCGGAGAAAGCATACTCGGCGCCAGTCATGGCAGCTCAAGCCGACACCTTTGGACACTCAGAACAGCTGGACACCACATCAACCCTGTAAGGACTAGATTCATCCACGCCCCGCCAGAGAGATCGGCACACACCCCAAACATGTTCTTATGCCTCCAATCCGCGCCTCCACTCCAAGCATGCGCCCCTGGTAGGCTGGCGCGCTGTGTGGCCTTGCGGGCTCTCCTAGTAAAGCCCCCCTAGACGTGGAGTCTAGGCATAAACTCACGCCCTCACGCCGTACGTGTTAAACCTGTACAGCCCAAGCTTGCGCCCTCGATGGGCGTGCGGCACATGGGGCACTGCGGCAGGGGAGGGGGGGGCAGACAGACAGCAGGCCTAGGGTCAGGGCAGAAAGGGGCACACAAGCGAGGGGAGCACCAGAGCAAACGAGCGTTGGCATCGTGCATGTGCATGATCCGGGTGTGCGTGCCTCTCTCTGTCTTCCCATGCACGAGCCCGCCTGTTGGCAGCCAGTGCACACGCGACATGCGCACCTCATTGCTGGCCGCGCGCACGCTGACGGAGCACCCTGTGCACAGCACACGATGGGCGCATGGCAGCAGCGTGACGCTGCGTGCCACATCCATGCACACCACGCACAGGGACTCGTCGTCGCGCGGCCGCTGCTGCCGCCGCACCGCCACGGCTGCTGCCGCTGCCACTGCTGCCACCGAGGGAGCGGCAACAGACGGCTTCTGCTGCTGCTGCTGCTGCTCCTGCTGCTCCTACTGCTGCCGCTCCTGCTGCACCCGCTGCATCTCGGCCAGGACCTCCGCCACCCTGCTGCCGACCACTGGGTCCACCTGCAGCACAGCAAGGCACCGAACCGCCTCCGCCTGCAGGTCCACCACAGCACACAGCGACAGAAAGTCTCCGAGGTCGCTGCCGCTGCCGCTGCAGCTGCTGCCGGCGCCGCTGCCAGCCGCTGCGGGGCCCGGGTGCCGCTGCCGCTGCTGCTGCCACTGCTGCTGCTGCTGCTGCCGCCGCTGCCGCTGCTGCTGCTGCTGCTGCTGCTGCTGCTGCTGCTGCTGCTGCATCCATGTGCTGGACCTGCGGTTGCGTGGGTTGGAAAAAGCGGGCGCGTACGTCATGGGCGCATGTGCGCCCATCCGCCAATCATGCACCCATGTGCTCATGCATGAGCACTGTACACAACTGCCCCATGCATACTAGAAACCACGCAGTTTTCGTCAGGCGCAGCTTCACGCACCTGCATCGATCTCCGTGCGTGAGTTGGATATTCGCCATTGCGTCGCCGGTCGACTTCTCGACTCCTTCTAGCAGGGCGAAGTCGTGGAAAGAGGCCCTCGTGCCTTGGACGTGAGCGCGGTGGGGTGGTGGGCGGGATCGCGTGCAGTGATACCAGGTTGCAATGGTTGACGGGAGAACGAAAAGGTGGGAGGGGTTCACACACTTGACAGACTGACCTCACTCACGGGCTCTCCTGCCCAACACCTTGATGTATCAGGTGCTGAATTTATTCTGGCCTTGTTGCATGTAGTGAAGTGCACTGGCCCATAATGTCGCCTGGGAGAGGAGGAGGAGATGCACACGTGCTGTGACCTTCGCGACGTGTGCTGTTGGCCAAAGAGAGAGCCGATGTTATGGTGCCGCCTCAAACACCATTGCCTTACACATGCAGCACACTCCCAAAATGCCCATAGTTGGCCAAACATTTGAAATTTGAGCTTTTCTGATGTAGCTGCACAGAAGCCCCCAAACTTCCAGACAAGCTGAAGTGCCAGCGAAGCGAGAGCCCCCACTCGAGAACGAGCTCGTGCTGACGGGTGGCTTTGGCGCCGCTGTGGATGGTGCCATATGGGACTGGATGGAGGCTCAGGAGGGTGGATGCGTGAAGGAGTGCGGAGAAAGCATACTCGGCGCCAGTCATGGCAGCTCAAGCCGACACCTTTGGACACTCAGAACAGCTGGACACCACATCAACCCTGTAAGGACTAGATTCATCCACGCCCCGCCAGAGAGATCGGCACACACCCCAAACATGTTCTTATGCCTCCAATCCGCGCCTCCACTCCAAGCATGCGCCCCTGGTAGGCTGGCGCGCTGTGTGGCCTTGCGGGCTCTCCTAGTAAAGCCCCCCTAGACGTGGAGTCTAGGCATAAACTCACGCCCTCACGCCGTACGTGTTAAACCTGTACAGCCCAAGCTTGCGCCCTCGATGGGCGTGCGGCACATGGGGCACTGCGGCAGGGGAGGGGGGGGCAGACAGACAGCAGGCCTAGGGTCAGGGCAGAAAGGGGCACACAAGCGAGGGGAGCACCAGAGCAAACGAGCGTTGGCATCGTGCATGTGCATGATCCGGGTGTGCGTGCCTCTCTCTGTCTTCCCATGCACGAGCCCGCCTGTTGGCAGCCAGTGCACACGCGACATGCGCACCTCATTGCTGGCCGCGCGCACGCTGACGGAGCACCCTGTGCACAGCACACGATGGGCGCATGGCAGCAGCGTGACGCTGCGTGCCACATCCATGCACACCACGCACAGGGACTCGTCGTCGCGCGGCCGCTGCTGCCGCCGCACCGCCACGGCTGCTGCCGCTGCCACTGCTGCCACCGAGGGAGCGGCAACAGACGGCTTCTGCTGCTGCTGCTGCTGCTCCTGCTGCTCCTACTGCTGCCGCTCCTGCTGCACCCGCTGCATCTCGGCCAGGACCTCCGCCACCCTGCTGCCGACCACTGGGTCCACCTGCAGCACAGCAAGGCACCGAACCGCCTCCGCCTGCAGGTCCACCACAGCACACAGCGACAGAAAGTCTCCGAGGTCGCTGCCGCTGCCGCTGCAGCTGCTGCCGGCGCCGCTGCCAGCCGCTGCGGGGCCCGGGTGCCGCTGCCGCTGCTGCTGCCACTGCTGCTGCTGCTGCTGCCGCCGCTGCCGCTGCTGCTGCTGCTGCTGCTGCTGCTGCTGCTGCTGCTGCTGCTTGCCCTTGGCAGGCTCCTCGCCCCACCCCTCGATGCCCGGCGCCACGTTGCCTGCAGACGCAGCCGCAGCGCGTCTGCAGGCAACCCGCTCCTTCTTCTCCCTGAGTACCACCCCCCACGGCGACTCTTGCTGGCCTTGGCCTGGCGGTTCTCCTCGCTGCCGGGCGGCCCGCCCGGCTCGCCCGCAGAAGAAACACTCACCAGCGTGGCGTCGGGCTGCCTGCGTGCGCGCAGCGTCTCCGCAATCTGATGATGATGCTTCTGCTGCTGCTTCTGCATCTGCTGCTGCTGCGCTGGCTGTGCCGCTGATCCACAGGTGCCGGCACCGGCTGCGGTCTAAGCAGGCTGCGCAGCGTCTGCTGCGACGTCAGAAAACCTGGGCTGCTTGGGTGGCGGCAGTGGCGTTGGCGATGCCGGTGGTGGTGGCTCCCTGGCACGGGCTGCACTCACTGCGGGCTCAGCGATCTCATCTCGCAGCTCCAACATCGCGTTATATGGAGAGCAAGAGAGCGAGCTTCTTAAAAAAACACAAACCGTGGTGGACGCCCGGCCTGGCCTGCGAGCGCATGGGATGGACGGAGGGGCGCATGGGCATATGCAGGGGCTGCCAGGGCAAACGAGCATACATGCATGCATGCCATGCATGTAAGCCAATTGCACACCCATTTGCTGGCCCACCCTCGATCGCATGCGGCATAGACATACTACGCAACAGGCAGCCGCCAATCGCAGCCCACGCACCTATACTTCTAGAATCAGCTAGCCTGGCCGCGTCGCCCGGAAAGGAAGAGTGTGCTGCAACCATCGACGCGAGAGCCTGCCCCCTGTATCATGGCTGCGTGCGCGGTGGATGCGATGCGTACAGCATCTTACAGCATTGTACGATTTTGAGGAAGGTATGGATGAGGTTGCTTGTTACTTGTTAAAAAAAATGGATGAGGTGTGAATGCCTCTACATTGCGCAGGACGGTCTGTATGTTGTCTGTATCTTTAAAGGGATCGCAGCTGATTTGGAGGGTCACCTCATGCCATGATGCTGTCCTGCCTGCATGGGGCTGCCATGCGAGGCCTGGCTACTGCCATGCGCGCACATGCGTGCTGCGCCCGTGCGTCTGAAGCTGCGGGATAGAGGCACACGCAGCTCCCCATGCCATGCGCGGTGGGGTGACTGTATAACGGCATACACGCAGATAGCCCATGCACCGGTGCATGCACCCACCATTCCCACCACCGCCCCCCTGGCCTGGCCTGCATGGGCCTGCACGTCCCCAGGCACGCCCACACGTGCAGCCCAAGTCTACTCTGGCTAGGCCCTCTGGCCAGGTGCAGCTGTCGGCCGCGCGGCGTGGACGCTTCCAGGAGACTGCACGGCGCTCCCAGGAGACTGCAAGGCGCAGAGCCGAGCGCGATGCAGCATTGGACACGCGCGCAGCCGAGCGGAGGAGGCAGCAGGCTGTGATGGACGAGGCAGCAGTGAAGAGGAGAGCCGAGGTGGCGAGGCAGGATGCGGTCATCGTGGCGCACAAGCAGCAGCTCACGGCGCACAAGCAGCAGCTCACGGCGCTGCCCACAGGCGGCGACCGAGTGCCCATCAAGCTGGCTGTGCAGAAGCACCGGGAGCACACCCGCAATGCACGCACGGATGCAACGATCCAGAAGGCAATAACGGACGAGGGGGACGAGCTGTCTTCCCTGCTGGGTGTGGCCAAGGAGGGGGGGCGCTGGAAGTGCTGCAGCCACCGTCTGGCTGCGATCAACTTCATGCGGGCTGTTGGCGTGTCCACCCCCGAGCCTCCCGCCCCCTGCCACTACGTGTTACAGTTACAGTTACAGTAACATCGGCTTTCCAGCAAAGACTACCTCTAGTCCTAGTACCACCGCCTAGACCCAAGTCCAGTTCTGGCCCTGACAATTACTTGTGAGGGGCGGTAGCCACCAGCCGGCTGCCTGCCAACGTGTAGTCCCAGAGCAAAAAGGAGAGCTATTGTGCGACGCCTCCAAAATAGGTCCTAACTGCTTCTAGGGGATAGGGGGTCAAGTGGCGCTTGCCAATCTACTTGACCGCCGTGGTGGAGGGGCCGGCGCCTGAGGGGCAGCCGGACCGTACACCACGGCTCTCCACCCGACCCTATCCTGAGCACGCTCAAACGCCGTGTCCGAAAAAGTCTTCCAATCAGAACGAGTGCCACTAGTTTCGCCTAGCTGCTGAATCAGTAGCTTAAGAAAATAGTGTCGAGAGGAGGCTGGAGGCCGGCCTTGCTGCCGAGCCACATCCATTGTGCAGTCAAAAGTCGTACGAGGAAGACGAGAAGCCGGCATGCGCATCACATGGCCTAGCCACTGCATTGATCGCTTTGCCACAAGGCTCTCAATTGGCTCAGTGTTGCACGCCTGCCGAATATAAGTTAATCTGTGCCGGTCGACCAGGCGCACACCCAGAATGCGACAAGGCAGTTAGAGTGGGCAACCTCCAATCGAGTCAGTTGTGTTTTAGTAGGGGCCCATGTTTCGCAGCCGTACAGAAAGTGGGGCAGCACGAAAGTGTTGTAAAACCGCATCTTAGACTGCACTTGCATCTTCTTGCTGGCCCAAATCTTATCAAAAGACGCAAACACGCCCAGCGCGCGACCGACACGCACACCGATCTCCTTTTCCACACCACCACTCTGGGTTATCCAACTCCCTAGATACTTAAATGCTCAAAACTGCAGGCAAAAGCATCACTTCTGTCTTGGCGGCGTTGATTTGCATGCCAAAGCTAGAGGACACTTTGTCAAGGATTTTCAGCATAAGCGCCAACTGAGCTGGGTCATGCGAGAACAAACATAAATCGTCGGCATACATCAGCATTACTATACGCTCAACCGACGACGACAACACAGAGCCGCCGGCTCGGGTCACGACTGACACGCCAGCCCCCTCTGGCATCATGTCTAGCGCCTTTTTCACTATGTGGTCAATAAAAACATTCAACAACACAGGAGCAATGACGCACCCCTGTCGCACACCAGACGACACGGGGAATTCGTGCCCGATTTTCCCAGCCAGCCGCACGGCAGCTGCGGTGTTGGTGTGAAGATCCTCCAACAGATCAATAATGTGCGGATGAACACTGTATAATCTAAGGACTCTCCACAGTGCCGCACGGTTTATGCAATCGTAAGCTTTAGAATAGTCGACAAATGCCACAGCCATGCATTGTTTGTACTCGGCATGTGCCGCGCTCAGCGAGTGCAGAGTAAAAAATCGCATCAACAGTGCCTCTGCTTTTTCTGAAACCACACTGAGCCTCATGCAACTGACCATTAACCTGCATGGAGACGCGGTGCAGAATTATGACAGCGTACACTTTCCCGGCAATAGAGAGAAGGCTTATACCGCGGTAGTTACCAGCGGAGTCACGCGGACCCTTCCCCTTATATAACGGTGTGATAATAGCAGTTTTCCATTCCCTCGGGGCTCTCCTCCACCGCCATACGGCGATGATGCCAATACGTGTTACGTCCTTTTAAGCAAGACCCAGACCAAGACCTACGCGGGATACACGACCGACCCCGCCCGCCGCCTCCGTCAGCACAACGGAGAGATCGCGGGTGGCGCCCGGAGCACACACGGCTGCGCATGGAGCATCGCGCTGCTCGTGTCTAGCCCCCAGTTTGACAAGTGCACGGCACTCTCTTTCGAGTGGCACATCAAAGATCGCAGGGGGCGGGCGTGTCGCAGCCGCGTACCGGACCCACTGACAAACTGAGTGGACCTGATGTGGCGCGCGGTCCAGCTGCCAAAGTTTGCACACTTCAAGTTTACGGTCAAGGCCAGGCTCGTGGAGCTCGCCCCAGCGCACAACGTCTCGGTGGTCGATGCACGATGCGCACAGGAGTGAAACTGGCGTGTGGTATAACACGCGAGAATTTACATGAACAAAACTGCGTTTTACCAGCTGGCTGCCAACTGGCAAAGTAAACTAAAACAGTAAAGATGGCTGTAGAGGCGGGGAGTGGGGAGTGCCTTGGGAAGCTGCGGGGAGTGCTCAGTTACAGTTACAGTTACATGGCATTCCAGCTAAGACAATACTAGTTTTAGTGCCACCGCCCTGTGAAGGACGATAGCCACCAGCCGGTTACCTGCCGTCTAGACTACCGCTCCCGCCGGCTAGTTTAGACCCAAACAAGTCCCTGAGGGACATGTCTGGCAAGGAGCGTATAGGAAAGGACCGTCCTCCTCCTGGCCTTTGAGGCCAACCACGCCGGCTGTGCCGACTGGCGGCGCTGAAGCAAAAAAGTCCCCGCCTGGCATGGTGCATGGTTGTCCAACTCCATGCATGGGGCTCTGCCTGCGCCCCATGCGTCATGCATGGCCAGGTCCCACCCTCCAGGGGGGCCTGGGCAAACAGAGTTGTCATGGCAGGCTGCCTGAAGACCAATGCCGACGCCAGTCACCGGCAGACGAGTGCCCCCGAGGGTGAGCGCGGTGACAAACGCTGCGATGGTGAAGCGGATAAACTCTGTTGTTGCCTCGGCGGTCACCACCGCTGAAGCCCTAGGGGAGTGCTCATACGAATAAAATTTATTTTATTTTAAATAAACTGCCCCCTTGTAGGAACGCAGACACAAACGCAGGCATGATCAGGTCATGACCTGCAATGCAGCTCTGTGTCAGGCACGTGTCGAGCCAATTACTGCCATTATACACCTTTAGGCCCTAGACAGTCTAGGGCGCTGCGTTTCCACGCCGGTTCGACTAGAAGAGACCCCTAGAAGAGAAGCGACCTAGGCTTCTTATCCTATGTGTACGCCTTGACTCACACGCCCGGGGAACCTACCGCACGCTTTCGTGTGAAACCTGTAAAAGCTGGAACACTAACGAGTGCGCCCACGGCATTGTCCTGTGAGGAGACAGCAGCACAGAATCGACGGCACCCTAGACACCCTTGACGGCGTGTTACATGACCGTGCATGCGGGAAGGCCATCCATGCTATTCCCTGGCTCTTTCACTGGCAGCCTAGATGAGACAACACCACGCGGCCACCGTGCGCAGCCCACGCACCTTGAACTGCGTTGAACTGCAGATATTCCGGCAGGGCCAAGTCGGTGGCAGTGAAGTCGGAGGTTAAAAGGCCTCGCAGGTACGCTTGCCGTGGTTGGCACGTGCCAAGTGGATGCGGTGTCACACCCCCTTTTCGCGGATAAAAGGGAGTGTGACTGAGTGTGACCGGGAGTGAGTGTGAGGACGAACAAGCTCGGTCCCGAACGATCAGACGAAGCCGATTCGTGTCCGTGGCATCATTCTTGATGATCTCCTCCCGGCTGCATGCGGCCCCACGAGGCTTGATGCTGGCAACAGGGGCACGCACACACGCATGCTGCGTCCGTGCTTCTGCCTCTGCAGCTGCGGGGGGCTGGATGCACACGCAGCGCTATGTCGCATCCGCAGTGAGTTGCCGCAGCATGCCCATGCACACCGCGCCCATGCACCGCAGCTTCATCCACACGGCCATGCACGGCCATGCCCATGCACCCATGCCAGCAGCATGCAAACTCGCCGCCCATGCATGTGGCGCATGCCATAGCCGGCGAGCTCGCAGCATGCATGTGGCATGCGCCATGCCCTCTCATCACACCTCCCCCCCCTGGTCTGCACGGCATGCACGACCCCAGGCGCATGCACAGCCCGCGGCTTCTGTGGCGAGGTCCTCCGGCCAGGCGCAGCTGTCGGCCGCGCGGCAGGGGATGCGAACGGGCGTGCGCCTCCAGTCGATGGATCGGGAGCCCGAGCGTGCGCTGCGCCAGGTGGCAAAGGCGACGCAGCAAGAGGATTGGAGCAGGCAGATGGGCGTCATTGATGCGCGGATATCGGAGCAGACGCGGCGACTCGCGGCTCTGCCGGACGGCGACAGAGTGCACATCCTGCTGGCAGTGCAGAAGTATAGGGCAGCGCGCATCCGGCACGACTGGCCGACCATGTCTGGTTCCTTGCAACACTCCGGCGTGGCTGGATCCTCTGATGTATGGACCCAGTCGCACATGACCGAGCCCACGGGCACGCTGTGCACTCTGCTGAGGGTGGCTAAGGAGCAGGGGCGCTGGCGCTGTTGCAGCCACCGCTTGGCTACGATCGACTTCCTATAGTCTGAGCACTGCCTCGAACATGGCAACGAGCCCGGGCTGCACGCCCGGTTGGGCACGCCCACCGCTTGGCAGTCCGCAGTGCGGATCCAAGGAGGGGAGTGGTGCGATTGAGACGGACTTCGTATCCATCGTCTGGCCGAGCGCTACGATCAGCGCAGCAAAGCCAAGGAGGAAAAGAAGCTCCAAGAGCGCCAGGAGCGTATGGAGCGCAAGGCACTGCATGAGCGCCAGGCACGCCATGAGAACGAACAGCAGCTCGCGGCGCTGCCCCCAGGGGACCGAGTGCCCATCAAGCTGGCTGTACAGAAGTACCGGGAGGACCACGTGTTTAACCGCCTAGATTCGTGCACAGATGCAAAGATCCAGAAGGCAATGGCGGACGAGCTGTTTGCTATGCTGGGTGTGGCCAAGGAGACGGGGCGCTGGAAGTGCTGCAGCCAGCAACTGGCTGTGATCGACTTCTCAAAGATTGGATGGGTTGCACCCGATCCACACATGTTTTGATAGTGCTCCTCGGATAGATTCTGATTAACTCCGGAGAACCGTTTTTTGCAAAAATGACCAACCAAACTGACAATTTCACACATGGGGCGCCTATAAGATGCAAACAGGGTCTGGCATGCGCCAAAGGCTTAGGCCTTAACTCGCGCCCACGGATCCTCCGGCCGCGTACAAGTAGAACCTGTACAACCGTGCGCGCGCCAAACGAACAGCCGGCTTCATCTTTTACCACACAGATAGAGTGATCACTCATGAGAGAGCGAGAGAGACAAGAGTGACAGAGTGAGAGAGGGAGAAAGGGTTACTGGCAGGCCGTCAGCCCTGCAGCAGCTGGGGCTGTTTACCCTCTGCATACAGTGCAGCGGCACCACCATCAGAAGCAGCGGCGGCTACCAGGGGGCGCGTGCCACAGGGTAAGCTCTGGGTCTCTCACCAAACCTGTGACTGGCCTGGCCGCGTGTCATATCTCATGCCCCTGCCTGTTCCTGCAGCTCACTGTAGATTCTGCCCCCCTAGCAGCATTCTAACCCCCTAGAATTGATGGCTGATGCGGCAGCGCATTCTACCCCCCTTAGAATTGATGGAAGATGCGGCGGCACCAATTTAACCCCCTAAAATGATTGCCATGGAGACTAACCCGCTAAAACGAGGCACTGCCCCGTGGCTAATACGCTAGAAAACAGTGTCAATGTATAGGGGGCTAATCCATGTGCCTGCTACCCACCTGTTGAGTGTGAGTGTGAGTCCACACCATTTGGAGTGTGCAAGCGTGTGTGTGTGGCCGCATCGTGTGTATGTGTATGGTGTGTGTTTGTATGGTGTGTGGTGAGACCTCCGTGTCATGATTACCATGGGTGCCAGGAGTGTCAGAGGAACACGAGGGGGGGGCACGTGCGCAGCGTGTGTGTGCGTGAGTAGCTGGGGAGATCAGCAGTTGTCCAAGACGTGGGGGCGCTTCCAAGATCGCGAACCCCGTGCAGCGATCTTTACGGTATATGGTGGTGTTTGAGGTGGCACAGGAACAGGGAGGGGAGTGCGCATTGGCGCACTTGCAGTCACTGAGTGCGTGCGGCAGGCGTGTGTGGGAGTCAAGGAGTTGGCAGTCGAGATGAGCGGCGCTGCATAACCTGTGCTGCATAACTGATGCATAAGGCACATGGCTCGGCATGCTGTGACACATGGCAGTGCTTGACTCACTCATCAGGATGATCCAGGATCCTCCAGGGATTATCAAAGGCAGGTGTGGGGGCAGTGTGGGGTTGTTTCACTCCACTTTAGCTGACCGCCTCCTCCTCCTTCCTGTGCGCCTCGTTGAAAAGCTTCGTGATGCGCAACGCACGGGTCGGTGGTATGCCAGCACGGCATTGACCGCAGTTGACGCTGCAAGGGAGCGTGGCAGCGCATCCCCCAGGTGAGCTGGCACCACGCATGTTCTGTAAATCATGTATCCTCGGGGTCGCGAGCAGGGGCGAGGGCATGGTGAGAGCTTGGGGGCGCATGGGTGTGTGTGCTCGTGATGAGGCAGCATGCGACGTCGTGCACGCGTTATGGGGATCGCAGCTCATTGAACGTCGCGCGCGTGTGCCTGATTGGCCGCTGGCTGCCCAGGCTCGCAGGTCAAGCATGCAAGCGCCAGGTCAAGTCTTGAATGCTCAGCTGCACACACAGCTGTTCAAATCAAGCTGCACCACTGACACGCTGGTGGTGGATACTGGGCCGAGCAGCGGCATGCACGCGTTGTGCGGCGCATGGTGAGCATGCATGCTCGCGGCGCATGCATGCGGCGCATGGCGAGCGCTGGTGCATGCCGCTTGTGCATGGCCGTCCGCCCCATAGCCCAACAACCAAAACTCCGTCTGCTGCCTGCAGATTGGACATACGTGGACAGCGCAAGATGTCTGCAGACAAGCTGCCCAGCATGATCGTACCGTGAATCTAGATCGCACGCCGATCGGTCACCCCAGCTGGCGGGGGGGCATGATGATCGCGGCGTGCATGATGATGCGGTGAGGCTTCTCCCTCTTCCCCCTTGCACGCGCCCACCCCACCCCAACCTGTGTGTGAGTGCCCCCCCCCCCCCCTCCACACACGTACACCCCCACCCTTGCGTGCGTGCATGCGAGCCAGCACACCCCACCGGCGTGAACGCTTGCGGGCCGCCCCCCCCCCCCAATGTGTGTGCACGCTGGGGCGCACTGATCCACCCTCATGTGCGTGTGCACACTTGGGTGCGCCAACCCGCCTGCCTTTGTGTGTGTGTATGCCCTCCCCTCTCCTCGCCCCTTGTGTGCACGTGCGCACAGACCAACCCCATCTGCTTGTGCACAAGCCCCCACCCACCCACCTACCCACCCACCACCACACAACACACAACACCCCTAGGAGATGATCAAACTCATCAAGAACGCGCGCAATGTGCCCGACGACGTGGACAGCGCCGGCGACGTTTCGCCCAAGAGCTGCAAGAACAAGGTGGAGACAACTGTCGGCTGGATCAGCGTTAGCAGCACGTACGCACGCTCCAGCTCCGGCGCTGTTCAAGGGGTAAGTACCCGGTACTCCTTTACCTGCCACCCCCGACTTCCACCCTCTGCCAACCCCAGCCAACCCCTCGCCTGCCACCCCCTCGTCTGCCGCACTCGTCGTATCCGCTACCCCCTCGTCTGCCAACCCCTCGCCTGCCGCCCTCGTCGTATCCGCCTTGGCCCTCCCCCCCCCCCCCCACACACACGCGCAGCGACTTAGTGTTCCTCGTGTCGCCCGGCTGCTCCTGCCAACGTGCCTGAATACATGGGTATCGCATGCGTGCTCGAGGACATCACCTCGATCATGGTGTGCATGCGCTTTGAGTGTATCGACGAGGACATGACGCGTGCTGGCGGGCGCCATGTCGGTCGATGCAATTGACTGGTCAGCTGTGACGGCGTGCCCCCCCCCGCCCCCTTCTGCCATCATCACGAGGCGTGGGGTGCAGTGCGCTGCCCATGCGGCGGGCACTGACATGAATTGTCTGGCGGTGGGGCTATTGTTCACCACCTCGCGCAAGATTTATGTAGAGAAGGCTCAGCATCCACTCTTGAAGTCATTTTCTGTGTAGCTGAGAGAGTTTACAGAAACATTGCCGGCTGTAAGCCAAACGCCGGTGCCCAACCCAGTACAGTAGCCACCCAGCAGCTGCAGCTACCTGGCAGCTACCCAGCAGCTACAGCTACCCAGCTGCAGCTACCCCCAGCAGCCACAGCAATTTAGCATGGTCATTCCCGGGGGGAATTAGGGTGCTAGCATTGCGCACATATTAGCATGGAAACGCAGCGCACTATCTGTTGGAGGATCTTCACACTATCTGTTGGAGGATCTTCACACCAACACAGCAGCTGCCGTGCTGCTGGCTGGGAAAATCGGGCACGAATTCCCCGTGTCGTCTGGTGTGCGACAGGGGTGCGTCATTGCTCTGTTTTATTGACCACATAGTGAAAAAGGCACTAGACATGGTGCCAGAGGGGGCTGGCGTGTCAGTCGTGACCCAAGCCGACGGCTCTGTGTTGTCGTCGTCGGTTGAGCGTATAGTAATGCTGATGTATGCCGACGATTTATGTTTGTTCTCGCATGACCCAGCTCAGTTGGCGCTTATGCTGATAATCCTTGACAAAGTGTCCTCTAGCTTTGGCATGCAAATCAACGCCGCCAAGACAGAAGTGATGATTTTGCCAGCAGATTTTGACGCGGATCTGCCCACGTTTGCGCTGACTGGTGGTGAAGGGAAGACCGTCTAAGATGCGGTTTTGCAACACTTTCGTGCTGCCCCACTTTCTGTACGGCTGCAAAACATGGGCCCCTACTAAAACACAACTGACTCAATTGGAGGTTGCCCACTCTAACTGCCTTCGTCGCATTCTGGGTGTGCGCCTGGTCGACCGGCACAGATTAACTTATATTCGGCAGGCGTGCGACACTGAGCCAATTGAGAGCCTTGTGGCAAAGCGATCAATGCAGTGGCTAGGCCATGTGATGCGCATGCCGGCTTCTCGTCTTCCTCGTACGACTTTTGACTGCACAATGGATGTGGCTTGGCAGCAAGGCCGGCCTTCAGCCTCCTCCCGACACTATTTTCTAAAGCTACTGATTCAGCAGCTAGGCGAAAATAGTGGCACTCGTTCTGATTGGAAGACTTTTTCGGACACGGCGTTTGAGCGTGCTCAGGATAGGGTCGGGTGGAGAGCCGTGGTGTACGGTCCGGCTGCCCCTCAGGCGCTGGCCCCTCCACCTCGGCGGTCAAGTAGATTGGCAAGCGCCACTTGACCCCCTATCCCCTAGAAGCAGTTAGGACCTGTTTTGGAGGCGTCGCACAATAGCTCTCCTTTTTGCTCTGGGACTACACGTTGGCAGACAGCCGGCTGGTGGCTACCGCCCCTCACAAGTAATTGTTAGGGCCAGAACTGGACTTGGGTCTAGGCGGTGGTACTAGGACTAGAGGTAGTCTTTGCTGGAAAGCCGATGTAACTGTAACTGTAACTGCAGCGCACTGATTTAAAGGGGGGTAAAAGTTACTGGAACACGGGGTTTCCAGCTGAGCAGGCAACTCTTTTACTAGAGACACCCGCCGATACTCCAGCACACTTAAGTACTAGAGTACCGCCGGCTCCCGGCCGATAGACTACCGCTCCCGCCTGCTAGACTACCCCAAACAGCGGTCTCTAAGAGACATGTCTGGCAAGGAGCATATAGGAGAGGACCTTCCTCAGGGTCACATTAGTGGCCTTATGGCCAGTCAAGCCGGCAGAGCCAACTGGCGCTGACTGGAACGGTCTCCGCCTGCCAGTGCACGGCTGTCCAACTCTCGTTTCCATGGGGCTCAGCCGGCGCCCCATGCCTCATGCATGGCCAGGTCCCGCCCTCCACGGGTGCATGGACGACAGTTGTCATGGAGGCTGCCTGAAGACCTTCCAACGCCAGTCACCGGCAGACGAGCGACCCCGAGGATGAGCGCGGTGACGAACGCTGCGATTGGTGAAGCGGATTTACTCTGTGTTGCCTCGGCGGTCGCCACCGCTGAAGCCGTGGTGGTAGCCTGCCTCCACGGGCAGCCATCTTGACCAATGTCCAGCATGCATTGACGGGCGCCAGCTCCTCCGCTCGTCGATCAACTCGTCGAGATCCGTGCCGCATGGCGTCCTGCATGGGGGGAGGATAAGGGTCGTCTCCCAGCACGGGCCACGGCAGCGCCGCGGCTACTCGCCAAGCCATGGCAGCGCCGGGCAAGGCCGCTCCTGAAGTGTTCCACCGAGGGGCAGTCTAGCAGGAGCCGGGCCAGTCGTATTTTACCCTGCTCGTCAGCGGCACGGAGATCCTCATCACCAGCAGCGCCGCATTGCTGGGTCCAGGGCTCGGCGACGAGAACGCGCCTCCGTTAATCGAGCCCCAGGTGAGGGTAAGGCATTCGAATTAGCATGGTTAGCTGCAAACAAAACTAGCAGCCACTAAAGCAGGAGACATGCCTTAATATAACTTTTCCCCTAAATTTAGGGGGGGTTAGACGTCCTTTTAGGGGGGGCTACCAGTGGCTGGTTACTATAAATTCTCTGAGGGAATGGACGTTTTAACCCTACTTTAGGGAGGGTTAAATAGGGGGCGGAATCCACAGTGACTGTCAGCTGATACATAGCCCCCTTCGTGGTAACTCCTTACTCGCGAGTATCGATCAACATGCAAGGGCGGCATGCTATTGCTGCCCCCGCCCCCGCCAGCAGCTGTTGGCACCTCTGCACCTCTGTACCAACCAGGCCTGAGTGATGATGCTTGGATTTACAGTCTGTTCGGCACTACTAGTGATGTACGCCCGCCCTCCCCTTGCAAGGGCAATTGCCTCCCTCCGTCGCCCCCCCTCGAGACCCTACCACATTCCCAAGCCTGAGGCGCTGCCTCCACTGGCGCGGATCAGGCGGCGCCTCCAACGCCTTGAGACCGCCTGAGGCGCACCCTGACCGCCTGAGGCGCCGCTTCAGGCGACAACCCGACCGCCGTAGGCGCCCAGCACCACGTGAGGCGCACCCCCGACCACCTCAGGCGTTATGACCGCCTTCACTTGCGCGCCTCAGGAGTTGATTGTGGTAGGGAGGGGGTGAGCTCGCCCTCCCTCCCGTCAGTCGCCCCGCTCCCTTGCCTCCCTTGCCGCCTGCGCCACCGCCTGCTCCTCAGGGGCCATCGCCAGGAACGCAAACACGCTCTGCACGAACACACACAGATGAGGCAGGGGCAGGTGGGTTGGCATCAGTCACATGCAGGCGGTGTGCGTGTGTGTGTGCAAATGTGCATGTGTGTGTGTGTGTGGGGGGGGAGATTGGCTCCTCAGGGGCCATGGCAAGGAACGCAAAAACGCTCTGCGCTTACACGCGCACGCACACAGAGGGGGCAGGGTCACACGCACACGCACGCAGAGGGGGCAGGGTCAAGTGGGTCAGCATGAGTCAGAGGCAGGCGGTGTGTGTGTGTGTGCTGTGGTGGCGGTGGTGGTGGGGGGGGTATGGCTCCTCAGAGGCCATCGTTGGAACGCAAACACGCTATGCGCCCACACACCGCACACACGCACGCAGAGGGGGCAGGGGCAGGTGCATCACAGGCAGGCGGTGTGTGTGTTTGTGTGTGTGTGTGTGTGTGTGTGCGCGCGTGTGTGTCTCCTCAGGGGCCATCGCCAGGAACGCAAACACGCTCTGTGCGCACACACACACGCGCACGCAGTGTGGGCAGGGTCAGGTGGGTCAGCATCAGTCAGAGGCAGGCGGTGTGTGTTGTGGTGGTGGTGGGGGTAGCGGCTCCTCAGGGGCCATCGCTATGGTTGGAGCGCAAACACGCTCTGTGCGCACACACACACGCACGCAGAGCGGGCAGGGGCAGGTGGGTCAGCATCAGTCAGAGGCAGGCGGTGTGTGTTGTGGTGGTGGTGGGGGTAGCGGCTCCTCAGGGGCCATCGCTATGGCTGGAGCGCAAACACACACACGCACGCAGAGGGGGCAGGGGCAGGTGGGTCAGCATCAGTCAGAGGCAGGCGGTGTGTGTGGGGGGGGGGCAGGGGGGGGGAGGGTGGCTCTTCAGGGACCATTTCCAGGAACGCAAGCACGCTCTGTGCGCACACACACGCACGCATAGGGGGCAGGGGCAGGTGGGGCAGCATCAGTCACGAGCACGCGGTGTGTGTGTGTGTGTGTGTGTTGGTGTTGGTGGTGGGTGGGTGGGGGCATGGCTCCTCAGGGGCCATAGCCAGGAATGCACACACACGCACACAGAAGGGGCAATCGCACGACAAATGACCGAAAGCCACCGCAAGCTGACCGCAAGAAAGCAACCAAACAAACGAAAGAACGATTGGGCCCCTCACCCGCTGTCGTCCTTGGCGGCCTGAGTCCACGGCCGGCGATCACCAAGAACACACAAAAAACGAAACCGAATGAAACTCGAAGCTGAACGCAAGCAAGCAAAACAAACAATTGAGCCCGCACCTTGTCCCCCACATCCTACTCGACGGCCTGGGTCCACTTGCGGCCGGCACACACGGAAAGTAACCGACAGTGACCACAGGCTGACCGTAAGTAACCTCCCGTTCTGCTTAGCTTCTACCAAGCTCCTACCCAGCTTCTACTCAGCTCCTCTCCTCACCTTGTCCCCCACGTCGTCATTCGTGGCCTGGGTCCACTTGGGGCTGGCAAACACGGAAAATCTCCGAAAGTGACCACAAGCTGACCGCAAGTCTTGTCCTCTTTCTACCTAGCTTCTACCCAGCTTCTACCCAGCTCCTCTCCTCACCTTGTCGCCCACGTCGTCCTTGACGGCCTGGGTCCACTTGCGGCCGGCGAACACTGCGAAGACCGTGCAGAAGAGTGCCAGCAGCACGCGCTCGCCTGCAGGTTGTTGTGTGTGAGCGTGTGTGGGCATGGGTATCGTTTCTGTGTTTGAATGGGAACAGTATACATGCCGGGGTGTGAGTATGGTGTCGGTGAGCGCGGCGGCGGCGACCGCGGCGAGCACCACCCCCGCCGGTGCCAGTCCTGGTACCCTAGCAGCAGCAGCAGCAGCAGCAGCAGCCATCCACATGTTCATACAACAGTTGATAACACTCCACCGTCCCACAGCATCAGCAGCAGCGGCGTGGCGCCGAACAGCTCTGCCTTCCCGCTGGCAAACACAAGCATGTAATACAACGGTAAGAAACAGCACCCCATTGCTGCCGTCTGCAGGCAGCAGCGCAAGGCTGAGGTGGCCCAGCAGCGGCCGCCGCCGCAGCCGCAGCAGCAGCGTCAGCGTCAGCAGCAGCAGCTCAACAGCAGCCACCGATATCAGTTGCTCAGCCCACTGAGGTTCTCAACCACTTTGCCCCTCTGAGCCGCTTACCGTCCACTGCTACCAGCCCAATGAGGCGACCCAGCAGCAGCAGCAGTAGCAGCAGCAGCAGCACCCATCCTCTCTCCGTCCCCCCCCTCTCTCCCTCTCTCTTTCTCTCTTTCTCTCTCCCTCCCTCTCCTTCTCTCCCTCTCTCCTCCTCCCTCTCTAACCGTCCGCAGACGCCAGCACCACTTTAGGTGCCCCAGCAGCGGCAGCGGCGTGGCGCCAAAGAGCGCAAGGGCCCCAGTCTTCCCACTGTCACACACAAACATGTAATGGTGATGATGATGATGGATGTTGCAGTCTGTGCGATACACTGGAAATAAACAGCACCCCACTCCTGCCGTCTTGCGGGCACCAGGGCACTGGGGTGCCCCAGCAGCAGCAGCAGCAGCAGCGGGGGCAGCAGCCACCGATATCAGTTGCTCAGCCCACTGAGGTTCCCACCCACTCTGCCCCTCTGGGCCTCTTACCGTCCGCAGGCACCAGCCCACTTAGGTGCCCCAGCAGCAGCAGCAGCAGCAGCAGCAGCAGCAGCAGCACCCATCCTCTCTCCTTCCCCCCTCCCTCTATGTATCTCTTCCTCTCCCCCTGTCTCTCTCCCTATCCCCCTTCCTCTATCTCTTACCGTCTGTAGGCACCAGCCCAGTGAGGTGCCCCAGCAGCAGCAGCGGTGTCGCACCAAACAGCGCAGCGGTCTCTGCCTCCCCACTGTAACAATGAAACACGTAAAATGGCAAGAAATAGCACCCCACTCCAACCGTCTGCTGGCACTGAGGTGACCAGCAGAATCAGCAGCAGCAGCAGCAGCGGCAGCAGCAGCAGCAGCAGCAGCAGCAGCAGCGGCGGCGGCGGCAGTGGCAGCGGCAGCAGCAGCAGCAGCAGCAGCAGCAGCAGCAGCAGCAGCAGGCGCAGCAGCAGCAGCTCAACAGCAGCCACCAATATCAGTTGCTCAGCCCACTGAGGTTCCCACCCACTCTGCCCCTCTGGGCCTCTTACCGTCCGCAGGCACCAGCCCAGTGAGGTGCCCCAGCAGCAGCAGCGGTGTGGCGCCAAACAGCGCAGCGGCCTCTGCCTTCCCGTAGCACATGCCCTCCTTGAACGCAACACCTTTGTCAGAAGAGTGGGGTGGGGTGGGGTGGGGTGGGGTGGGGTGAGTGTTGATTAGGGTTTAAGGTTTAGGGTTTAGGGTTTAGGGTGTATGGTTTAGGGTTTGGGGTTCAGGGTTTTAGGGCTTAGGGTTTAGGGTTTAAGCCACCACCCACCCAACAATTGACAACCTCCGATCCCGGGTGCTTGTCTCTCTCTCTCTTTTCTCTGCTCTCTTTTTTCCTCTGCTCTTTCTCGCTCTCTTTCTCTGCTTTCTTCTCCCTCTCTCTCTCTTTCTCTCCCACTCACCAGTACGAGCAGCGAACATTGGCCCCACGAGCCACTTGTGTAAGGCGGAAGAAAGAGAGAAAGAGCGGGAGACACTTGACACCCACCCAACAAATGACAACCTCGGATCAGGGGTGTTGGGTGCCTCTCTCTGCCTCCCTCTCTCTCCCTCTCTCCCTCTCTCTCTATCCCTCTCTCTCTCTCTCTTTCTCTCTCTCTCTCCTCCTCTCTATCTCTCTTCCTCTATATCTCTCCCTCCCCCACTCACCAGTAAGAGCAGCAAACATTGGCCCGACGAGCCACACTGCTGCTGGGTGTTCTGCCACGAAGAGAGCCGCAGGGGGGTCCTGCGCGTGTGTGTGTGTGTGCGTGTGTGTGTGTTTGTGTGTGTGTGAGTGTGTGTGTGTGTGTGTGTGCGTATGCGTGTGAAAACAAGCCATATCGTGACCGCAATGCCGACCACCCCCAGCGCGCCCGCTGCTTGCAACCAAACGCCAAGACCTACGCTCAACCCTCAAATCCACCTAAATCCACTTTCCAAACCCTATCCCAAACCCCCAAAGACCCATGCAAGGAAACAAACCTGCATCACCGCACCGCCCACCACCCCCAGCGCGCCCGCCAGTCACAGCAAACCCCTGAACCCCACCCTCCCAACCACGCTCAGTTCAATCCCCGCAACCCACAAATATCAGCTTAACCCGAGGGAAAACACACAAACCTGCATGACAGCAATGCCGACCACCCCCAGGGCGCCCGCCAGTCACAGTTACAGTTGCATACAGTTACAGTTACATCGGCTTTCCAGCAAAGACTACCTCTAGTCCTAGTACTACCGCCTAGACCCAAGTCCAGTTCTGGCCCTAACAATTACTTGTGAGGGGCGGTAGCCACCAGCCGGCTGCCTGCCAATGTGTCGTCCTAGAGCAAAAAAGAGAGCTATTGTGCGACGCCTCCAAAATAGGTCCTAACTCCGCCAGTCACAGCAGCTCCGAAAACCTACTCATCCTACCTAGCTCAGTAACAGTAACAGTAACACGGGGTTTCCAGCTAAGCAGGCAACTCTTCTACTAGAGACACCCGCCGATACTCCAGCACACTTAAGTACTATAGTACCGCCGGCTCCCGGCCAATAGACTACCGCTCCCGCCGGCTAGACTACCCCAAACAGCGGTCTCTGAGAGACATGTCTGGCAAGGAGCATATAGGAGAGGACCTTCCTCAAGGTCACAGTAGTGGCCTTGTGGCCAGTCAAGCCGGCAGAGCCGACTGGCGCTGACTGGAACGGTCCCCGCCTGGCAGTGCATGGCTGTCCAGCTCTCGTTTGCATGGGGCTCAGCCGGCGCCCCATGCCTCATGCATGGCCAGGTCCCACCCTCCAGGGGGGCATGGGCGACAGAGTTGTCATGGAGGCTGCCTGAAGACCTTCCAACGCCAGTCACCGGCAGACGAGCGACCCCGAGGATGAGCGCGGTGACGAACGCTGCGATTGGTGAAGCGGATTTACTCTGTGTTGCCTCGGCGGTCGCCACCGCTGAAGCCGTGATGGTAGCCCGCCTCCACGGGAAGCCATCTTGACCAATGTCCAGCATGCATTGACGGGCGCCAGCTCCTCCGCTCGTCGATCAACTCGTCGAGATCGGTGCCGCATGGCGTCCTGCATGGGGGGAGGATAAGGGCCGTCTCCCAGCACGGGCCACGGCAGCGCCGCGGCTACTCGCCAAGCCATGGCAGCGCCGGGCAAGCCGCTCCTGAAGTGTTCCACCGAGGGGCAGTCTAGCAGGAGCCGGGCCAGTCGTATTTTATCCCGCTCGTCAGCGGCACCTAGCTCACTTGAACAAAAAATACTGCTTGAAACCCATTCAACCCTCAAACCCACCTGAACCAAGTTTCCAGTCCAAACCCCAAGGCAACCCATGCAAATACACACACCTGCATGACCGCAATTCCGACCACCCCGAGCGCGCCCGCCCCCATTTCTTTTGTTCTCAGCGGCTTAAATTGCTTGTCGACAGGCAGTCGGCAGGTAGTCGACAGGCCTGCTTTGGGCCTGCGTGTCCCAGGACAAACTAAACATGTACGGGCAAGAAAGAGGTGACAGGAAGCCACCTCGTACCTGCATGACCACAATGCCGACCACCCCGAGCGCGCCCGCCAGCCACAGCGCCTGTAGAGTGCGCTTGATCGGGGCTAAGTAGATGTGGATCTGGTAGAGGGCCAGGCCCAAACCGACCGTGCCTGCAATTATAGGGTATACGGGTAGAATAGAAGGCAGAGGTGTGGGGCCAGTGCGGGGCTGGACATTTGTGTTAGGTGTGGGTCTGGAAGAGGGCCAGCCCTAACAGTGCCTGCAAGGATTTAGGTTTTAGGGTTCAGGGTTCAGGTTCAGGGTTCAGGGTTGAGGCAGTGAGCCTGTCAGCGTTTGTGGCGTTGAGGGTGCGCTTGCTGGATGGTGATCGGCGCCATGTCGATGTGGATCTGATGAGAGGACCAGGCCCGGTCCTACCGTGCCAGCAATTTTAGGGTATAATAAGGGACGAGGTGCGGGGTTGGGCATTTGTGTTTGGTGTGGGTCTGGTAGAAGGCTAGACCCACAGCCTCATCAGAAGCAGCGTTTGTTGCGTTGGGAGTGGGCGCCTGTAGCGTGCGCTTGATCGGTGCCATGTAGATGTGGATCTGATACAACGCCAGGCCCAGTCCGACCGTGCCTGAAAGGGGAGCAGGGTTCAGGGTTTAGGCTTGTAGGGAGTTGGGCCCTTTGGGGCGTCGTGTAGGCTGTGCTTCATGTGCACCCTGAAGGTGTGGATCTTATAGAGGACCAGGCCCAGTCCGACCGTGCCTGCAGGCTGTCAGGTCAATCAGGGTCAACAGGGCTCAGAATTGGGCCAACGAGCCCTTGTTTTTTTGTCTTTCAGAGGCAGCGCGAACCCGTGGTTTTGGGAGTGGGCGCCTGCAGCGTGCGCTTGATTGGCGCAAGTAAATGTGGATCTGGTAGAGGGCGAGGCCCAGTCCGACCGTGCCTGCAGGCAGGCAGGGTCCGTTGCGTAAGTAGGTCAAGGTTTTCTAGGGGTTAATTAGGGGTTCATTCATTACAGTTGTTTTAACCCCCTATCTAATTTAAATAAAAATGTATAAAAGGGTTCATTCATTAAGGGTTTGTAGGGGGCGGGCCATTTTGGGCGCCTGTAGCGTGCGCTTGATTGGTGCCAAGTAGATGTGGATCTGGTACAGCGCCAGGCCCAGTCCCACCGTGCCTGCAAGGGTATAACAGAGGGGCAGGGTTGGGCTCAGGGTTGGGCCAAAGCGCGCATGCGTGTTTGTCTGTCAAAGGCAGCGATTGTGGCTTTGGGAGTGGGCGCCTGCAGCGTACGCTTGATCAGCACCAAGCAGATGTGGATCTGGTAGAGGGCCAGGCCCAGTCCGCCCGTGCCTGAAAGGGGAGGAGGGTTCAGGGTTTAGGCCTGTAGGGAGCTGGGTCATTTGGGGCGTCGTGCGGGCTGCGCTTAATGTGCGCCCTGAAGGTGTGGATCTGATAAGAGGGCCAGGCCTACAGACAGGGCAAGCAGGGCTCAAACAGAGTTGGTTTAAAAATAGGCGTCATGCAAGGGTAAAACAGGGCCCAGAGTTTGGGCCACCGAGCCTATGTTTGTTTTGCCTATCAGAGGCAGCGCTTGTGGCTTTGGGAGTGGGCGCCTGTAGCGCGCGCTTGATCGGCGCGATGTTGATGTGGGTCTGGTAGAGGGCCCGGCCCAGTGCCACCGTGCCTACGATGTGCGGGTTAATTTAATCAGTTGATCAGGGTTTGTAGGGGGTTGGGTTGTTTGGTGCACCTTGGGATAATCTCCTAAGCGTGCGTTTGATTGGCGCCAGGTAGATGTGGATCTGGTACGGGGCCAGGCCCAGTCCCACCGTGCCTGCAAGGATATAACAGAGGGGCGGGGTTGGGCTAAGCCCTCAACCCCACCCCCCAAACCCTAAACCCCAAACCCTAAACCCCAAACCCTAAGCCAGCAGGGTCCTGTAAGAGCAAAAAGGGCCAAGAGGGTCTACCCTGAACCAGTATTCTGTTAGCCAACCCGCAATCCGCAAACCTGCAACAGCGGGTTGAGATTGGCACATTCAGGCTGGTGCTACGGGTTGAAATCGCGAGAGGTCCGACGAAACGTGTGAAGATGGTATGTTCACGTATTTTTGCAAGAAATCGCCTCGGGCGGGTTGAGATTCAGGACGTGACCTGCGAGGTCCGGGTTGGGCCATCATTTTCTCAAGATCCTCAGCGGAACCACTTCCCTGATGGATATACAAGTCTGTGTTCTGTGCGCCTAGTCTGTGCCGTTGTGCGTCTACACTGACCCACGGAACCCACCCGCAATCGCGATCGAGACCAAACTTGGAACAAGCGCATCACTTCAACAACACAAAAACGCCAACCACCAACCACCAACCACATGCCCAAACCCCTAAAAACCCTCAACCAACAAACCCACCTGCGATAGCGATC